>WYDF02294735.1:0-16007 GCA_009867245.2 Adranes taylori | reverse complement strand
GTTGGCGACTCTTATATTACCCCACGTATAGTATAAAGGTTTAGATTGTGACTATACTTTCAATTCTTTTATGCCACCTTCAGACATAAACCACATTGTTAGGAAGTGTAAATTATTTGAACACCATTGGAGCTAAAACAGTTTACTTTAGGAGTCTCTAATAGAACTACGTATAGTACAGTTGTTCAGATTGTGACTATTGCTTTAAGTCTGTTGACTTATTTTCAGATATAAAGCAAATTAGATATGTTTTGGAGGACACATTACCCTCCCAGATATGGGTAAATACAGTTTTTACCTGTTTATTTCAAATGAACAGGAGTCTTAAAATATTGGCCCGCAGGGTTTGTGCAGAATAGTCTAATATTCTAATTAACGCGGAAAGTATTGAAAATATATATAGATTTTGTAAACAGACAATAATATAATATTAGTTTTTGACCAAATTTATGCAATAAAGGAAGTGCTCGATTGTCTGAGCACAAAACTATGAAAGGTTGAAGTAGTTCTTTTTTATTGGCATTTCGTTGGCAAACTTCTGTCATCATTTCCCTACATAATAAAGGCTCGACTCGGAACTGTAATAACTTCCGTCTGAGAGTACTTATTTCACGTGTGAGAAATGTCATGTCCTATCTGCTGCAAAAAAGACTCCAGCACTTTCTATCTTGGCAGACAGACCCAGAGTAGGTAGATTTGTTTAAAACAAAAGGCAACGCAAAAAAATACTAAATCTACGACAATTGATAGAGAAGGGTAGAGAGTTTTACACACCCATGTATATTTGCTTCATCGAATACAAAAATTTCTTCCATAACCTAAAATGGAATCGCCTCTGAAATATACTGCATGCAATGAGTGTGCGAAGACACATTCCTTATCTTCAGAAGATAGGGATACCAACTCGACTCAGCCCAAAAAGAGTACATTTCTTAAAACAAATTGTACATGTATTTTAGATAGCAAGACTACACAATTTTACTTGCCAAACAGAGTACATGTACTCTTTAAAGAGTACGGTTGGTAATCCTATCTGAAGAGCCTGTATGCTACTCCGCCATGAAGATGTCACTCAGTATGGCACTTCGTCCAGCAACTCGTCATCAAGATTGACGATAATATGTGATGCAAATGTAAAATCAGGAAAGGAATTCGTCGAAGATGATCATGTGGCCTTTGCTGTTCAACATCTACAGCAAGTATACCCTGTGATACATCTTAGAGGATTGACATGGAGGCGTATCTGTAGGAGGAAATCTCCAACTTCTGTTTTGCGGACAACACGACAACTTGAGGATTGGATGTACAGATTAAAACAGAACAGCGCTGAATATGGTGTATACTTAAACTCCAAAAAACCAAAATAAAGCTGATCCAGGCAGACATCAAAATGATCGGCATCTACGAGGTGGTGTATCAATTCGTATAGATGGAGTCGTCGTGTACAACGAGGGAAGCTGCAAACCGGAAATATGACGGCGAATTCAGTTGGCTGTAATACGATGTTCTAACTCGCCAAGGCTTGGAGAGATAAATCTATATCCAAAGCTACTAGAACTAACTTAGTAAACGTACTAGTATTCCCCGTGATGACATATGCATAAGAGAAATGGAGTTGAGGCGTTTGAGATGTGGTGTTGGCGGCGAATGTTACGCGGACCATGGACGACACATTGGATAAACCTGTTTATTTTAGTTGAAATCAAACCGCAGAGACGATTCTCCAAGTTAGTAAGGTTCCCAGTACGCTAGATTGACTTGCTCGAACAGATCTCGCCAAACAGAGCAAGCAACAAGACTCGCCGAGCACCGGAACATGCGGAGAAAGATGTCGAGGGCCGCTTTACAGATTGAGGTGCTGTAGAAGTATCCACCACGCGTCTACCCAGAAGCTACAACTATAAAAATAACAGTTTTAAATAAATACTTCCGTTACTATCTCTTCGATTGAGCAGCTGTTCGAAAAGTTTAAAATTATTGTGCTGTGGATATTATATTAATAATACATTTATTATAGAAAACGGACTTACCATACCACCACATGATAGAGCAAATCTCTAATATAGTTCCAATGTATACATTAAAAGTGCCTCCAAAGTGATCGACAAGAATTAAAACATATTGCCCACCCTACAATAAATACAAATAATGTAATAAAATTTTCGTAATTTTTTTTAAATACCAAAATTTATTTTAGATATAAAGTTTCCAAATAATACAAATGCCAATAAAGCAATTGAAATACAATTGTTGACACTTATTTTTGACCATGATGTGCTCTAAATGTACATATAGGTTTATTCTTTGAGAGTTGTGAATCAGCAGTCCGATCACAAAATTCTCAAAAATTGTGTGATTTGGTTCAAGTTTCAGGTATTGTTTGTTGCTGTGGGAACTGCATCCTAACACATCCATTTAGTTCCTTCAGCTTCAATATCACTGTTAATCAGAGAGTTTGCGGCGAGATGGGGAACTGGAAATTTTCTTCATGGACATCTGGACGAATAACACCTGGTATCACGGGGAATTCAATCTTCTTTGTATGTTATCGATAATATACTTTGTTAGAACATTTATTGGACATTGGGAAAGTTGGTAATTGATTATTTTTTAATGACTGAATGAGCATGAGGATTTGTTGAAAATATTAAGATAGGAAAAAGAGTGAAATTAGATCACTTTCCGATTGAGGCAGTATGGAGATTAAAATAGGGGCCGAGTAAGGAAAGAGAAAAAAGGGAAGGATATGGGAATAAAGTAGGTTCAGATGACACAATAAAGACAAAGAGAATTTAAAGAAAGGATAGAAAATGAGAAATGGGAGGAAATAAAAAGCATTAGAGGTAACGCAAGTGATGATGAGGAATATGAAAAGGAGGAGTAAAAGTAACGGAAAGCTAAAAAGGAAGGACTGGAATGGTTTTGATGAAGAATGGAGTAAGGGGAAAAAAGAGGTAAGGGAGGTGTTGTGGAGAGTTATGCAAGCAAAATTGAAATGGAAGGAGTACAACAAAGCACAGAATAAACTACGTGAAGTAGAGGAAAAAGAGAAGATTAAGAGTTTTAAGTATGAAACTGATGTATGGAATTATCTAAGAATGAATGGAGCATTGGCAATAATAGAGAAGAATGCATGGTAAGTATAAATGTTTTGGAGAGCATATATAGGGAAGAGAAAAGAGAAATGGTGTCGGAAGAGAAATAGTGTGAACGAGAATTAGGAGGATATAAAAGAAGAGAAAATATTGAAAGAAATAAAGAGAATGGACAAAGGAAGCGCGGATTCTCCTGATGGAATTCTTCTCTTCTCTTGATCGAGACCATCCTGCTCGAACCACAAGTTATCCAAACCCAATTTTTCAATATTGTGGAAGCAAGAAGCCCTTGATTATGGTTCCGCAGCGCTTCTTAGTCACACTAACAGTAGAACTCCACACCATCCTCGATTAAATATGAAGCAATCAGATTTCTTTGGTAAACGCTGTAGTGATTTATAGTGAATGTATTGCTTTTAATGCATTCTAAGACAATTGACCAAAAACTGATAAATTTTCTTATTCTCGTATCCGCAAAGATTGAAATACGCCTTGCCGTTCCTGATAGTTTTCAATAGAAATTCATCCTCATCGTGGTTGTGGTTTAAGAGGACTTGAATAAAATTTTCTCGCCATTTTAGGTTTACAGCCAATAATATCTAGCGTCTACTGGTGCCAATTGCGTACTTGTTGTCTGGTTGATGTTTGAAGCTTCTCTTGAGCACCTGTAGCCACAACAGCCATATTCTAGACCGAACAACTGCTCTGGGGCTAACCACTTCTACATCTGTCTCGTGTTGGGAAAGTTTTCTCCAGGCCAACGGCTAAATACCGCGGTGTTTGTCCAGTTTGTGCTTACGCCAGGAACTCAATGAGGAAATTTAAGTTGATCCAACACTACTGACCCAATATATCAAAAACCTAGACACTACTATTTTGAGTTTTTGTAGAGATCCAGTGTATCCTGCCTCTATTTACTTCACAAATGTCAAATTATTTATGGCATAAGACACGAATTATAAAAATGAGAGACTCGTTCCATAAGATAGGGACTTGTGCGCCACCTAGAAATATCAACACCTCTCCACCAATAGCTCCACCAATAGCACAACTAATATCCTCTTCTTTCATTTTATTTTCTCTTTCCACTCACTTTTCGTTATCTCATTTACTATTTTCCGCATTATTTTTATATTTTGATAGCGTTTCATTATTTTCATATTTTTCCGTGATAATCTTTAGTTCTTAATTCCACTCAATTCCCTCACATTTTTTTCAGATAATTCTAGTTACATCATTCTTCTTAAATATTCTGCATCTTGTTTCGGTCTCCTCAGTACCAGATTCCTTTCCCTTCACTACTACATCTATTTCTCGCACTCATCACGTTTGTTTATGCACACTAAATATTCTAGCAATTTCCCCTCCACATTTATGTGGAGACAAATTCTCTTATTTTCACCTCTATATCTTCTTTTTCACATGAGACTTCTTATTTTCTATCTCTGTCATATAATTCCATACATCACTTATTTGTGCAAACCATGATTCATATTCTTTTCCAGTGATTCATATATTCTCTCATAATGTTTTTCTCCTGCCTCTACTACAATTATTAGCTCATTCTTATATTTTATCTCCTTTTTCTGCTAGCATATACACTTTTTTATCATATTTTGATCCTCATCGCTCATTCTTTCCGTTTCTTTTACTTTATATTTTCCAATTTCCTTTTCCATTTTCATCATCATCCTATTATCTTTACCATCTTATCAGTTTCTTAAATCATCCAACGCAGTATCTTATATTCTTATCATTATTCTTATTTGGACTTTGTTTCCTTTAGTGGTGACACTTTTGCTCCAAATATTATTAGACTTCTCAAACATACTTATATCATCCTCAATTTGATTTTCACCGGTATACCTGACAGTTTTGCATACATTAGTCATTCTTTATGGCGTCACTTTTGCTTTCATTGCTCCCTTTTTTTCCACTACTACTCAGACAGAAATCCAGATATCTTTACTTTTTATTTCATCTCCATTATTCAAAACAATATCGTTCTTGCTTTCCATGTTTACGTTTTTACAAATAATCACGTTTTCTATTTCACATGTATTGCTAGACACCATGCAATTCCATTTATTTCCCCTTTCTCATCCACATAAGTTAATGACCACACCTTCTTCTTGACTAAAATGACTCTTCCATCTTGTTTTGTTTTCAATCTACTCTAAATCAGCTAGAATATACTCGCGCTTATTGAAATGGATATCCTTGGACATTATTAATGGACATTATTGATCCTTCATACAATCTTCTTATAATTCCCTTTAATCTATATGATTTCCCCACTTTTTCCATTATTAAAATCTTTTATATTGTGGATCTGGGAATCATATAATCTATATCATCATAAATTTACTTTATTAGAAAAATTAAATCATAAAATTATAAATATTTAAAATAATATATATTATACAAGTTTGTAGTGGTATCTAGTAAATATTAACTTACTGGAGTTAGGTAAACAACGCTAACTGAAAATCCAATAAACGCCGTTATAGCTGCCGCTTGCCATGATTTTAACCACTGGATTTTGTCAGTAAGAAATGCAATTGCAGCTGCATGTATGGCAATTAGGCTTCCCAGCCCAAGCACGAAAAGCATGGAGAAGAACAATATTGCAAACAACTAAAATCATATTATTTGATTTAACGAAACATTCAGTGGGGCATCCAAAATAGAATCAAACATATGGTGACATGGAAAAAGATGTGGCAATGAAAATTGCGAGTAGCGTAAATGAAAGTATGAGCGGGGAGCGAGAATGGATATGGAATGACGATAAATAGAAACAAGTGAGGGTTCAGGGAGAAGAACCACATAATAAATAGTACACGCCTACAATTTTATTGAGGTCTGTTCATAATTGGATCATATTCGTATATACATCATAATATGTGAAAAGATAACATACAGTGGTACCTCTGGATACGAATTTAATTCATTCCTTTATTACATTCGAAAACCATAATTTTTGCAAACTAAAACAATTTTTAACATTGAAGTTAATGGAAATCTAAATAATTCGGTGGTCCGCCCTATAAACTGCAAATAGTTTTATAGTTTGTTTATACATTTAATTGTGGCAAAAATTAGCATTTGTATTTTCTTACGTTCAAATTAATGGGAAACTTTACACCCGGTGCCGCAATTATACATCTCACGTGACATGCGTAAGAGAGAATCCTTTGAAGGGGTGTGTAGCGGTGTGTAGCGATTCACTCTTACCCTACGGGATTTTCTGGAACAATAACTACAAAACGTGATTCACATTAATAGCTACTTTAATTTACCTACAACGTAATGAAGTTTTTATCTCCAGTTTCTCAACACTATTTAGAATAAAACACTAGACTTTGTCCTTGGTAGGTTTACGAGTACTTTTCTTATTTAATTCTACTGGATCAACCATAAATTTAACTAACGTCTGCGCAACCATACCGATAAATCGTCTCGCTTAGGCAAGGCTGGTTGAATATAGAGTTGTATAAACTTAACAAAATGTATTGTGAATGATTTATGAAATGTGTATATGCAAACAAAATTATAATTCGTGCATTAAAAAATAAACAACGCAGTATCAACATAATAAAATATAATAATATTCATGTAATATTTCTGCGTGCAAATAAATAAAAAAAAAACTGCGTTCAAGGTCGTTCAAAAAATTTCCAAATTATTTGTAAAATTATTGTTCTGTGCATGTTATTTTACAGTTCTGTGCGATAACATGAACTTACAGTTCCGAACTTACAGTTCTGTGCATGTTATCAATTTAAGTTAGACCACGCTCTGTTACATCATTCATTAATTTCAATATATTCTAATTTATCTCAATAAATAAGCTTGTTTCCTAATCAATTTAATTTATTTACTTCAAAGCCTTGCAAGAGAAGTCGCTGTAGGAGGGACAAAAGAGAAGACGGGTATTGTGACAGCACTAGGTGGCATGATAAGCTGTGATCTGTAATACTTAAAATAAATCTCAAATCATCTTAATTGGTGTTTATTATTTTATAATAAATCCACAACATAAAACATGGTGTCAGGTGTAGCTACCAATTAAGTAAAAAGTTTTTGAGTATATGACCGGCTCGAGGTTTTTTCGGCATAAGTTTTAAAAGTGAGGTTACAGCAATTATTATTTATTGAATCCAGAAGCATTACGATAATGGCACAATCAATAACATTTAAACCTCCAGAGGCAAAAATTTGAAATATATATGAGAGCAGGTAAGAATTATTAGGAAACAGATGAAAGAGTCAAGGTTGCAATATTTTTGAGTTCTCTGGGAGAAAAAGGTATGGACATTGCAGATACTTTCTCTGTAGATGATAAAAGCACGTTAAGTAATATGATTTAGTGTTTTGATACGTACTTTATTCCAAAAGTCAATTATACAATGGAAACGTTTAAATTCAATGAAATAAAACAAAGTAGTAATTCAGTAGATGACTTTCTAAGTAAACTAAAAAAGCAAACCTCCAATTGTAATTTTAAATGTACTGGATGTAACAAAAGTTATGAAGCACGCATGATACGAGACAGATTGCTAATGGGATTAAATGAAGATCTAAATGAACAATCTAAGCGTTCAAGAAAATTGCCAGTGTATTTGAAAGACTATTTAATATTGTTAGAAGATTTTTAGATTTTTAAGTGTATTGTGTTTTTAAAAAAAAAACGTGTGTCATATATATGCAAGAGAGGTCGTTGTAGGTGGGACAAAAGAGAAGACGGGTATTGTGAAAGCACTAGGTGGCATGATAAGCTGTGATCTGTAATACTTAAAATAAATCTCAAATCATATTAATTGGTGTATATTATTTTATAATAAATCCACAACATAAAACAATTAATGCTACTCTATTAATTACTTTCGGCCATAATGCGCTATCTATTGATTAGCACGAATCAGCAATGCTACTTATAATTTGTATGATTTTCATCATCGGCCTTGTTTTTCTTGGTGGGAATAAATAATGCTACTCTTAGATTCCCATGTAAGTAAGATGTTTTAAATAAGTTTAAATTATATTTTATTTTATGAATAAAAGTTTAAATGAAAGTCTAAGTGTTAGCTTACATTTGCACTTTTTGAAACTAGTTCGTCTACAACACAACAAGCTTAAACCACAAAATATTTCAAAGAATCTAGCAATCCTGAATTATTTAAATAACTTGTAAGTATCGAACGCACAAAACTATCTATCATGAAACTAAATTAGAACGAGGACAAATTGGCTCGTTACACTAGCCACCGCTCCAGGAAATTTCGCCCTCGATTTGAAAAACACAAAGAATATGGCTTAAACCCCATTAAACGAAAATTGCTAATATAATTCTTTCAAATTATTCTACTTACAAAGATTATGTAATTGAATAATTGTCACATTGATACTAGCTTGATTGATAATGAAGTAATAAAAAAATTATATTCAAAATAATACATTCATAATACAAAAAAATACATCGTGACAATATAGTAAGATAAAATTGTATATACATAGTATAGAAAGACTACTCATTTGAAGGAGAATTCCCATCGATAATCCCGTGAGGAAACTTTTCTTGGTGATATGTCGGGTGAGTGGTGTGATGCCATTGCCAGTGTACATATTAGTAAGTAGATCTGATTGGGAACCAATCAGTAGTTAATGAAAGCGTATCGTATGATAATGTATAAGTATGACTGAAGAAAGCAGATCGGATTAAACATGAATGCATTATGGCAGAAACTAATTAGTAGAGTAGGCTAGATAGGTAATTAAGTAAGAATACATTAAATTATTGCAATTTACTAGAGGCATGGAAAGAATAATGAGAAGAACTGATCGTAATTTTAGTAGAAAATTAGCTAGTAAAAGAAATGAATCATCAACACAACTCTTACTAGAGTGAATAGTCGGAAATAAGAAATTTTAGGTTGAAGAATGAATCCTTGTTAGTCAGGATACTGAAAATAAAATAATGAATTAAATTAAATTATAATTTATTCAATAAGCGTCGATAGTTATATATGGAGCATAGTAGTGTAAAGTATTCGGTAATAATGCAATAATTCTTTTAAGTTTGAATTCTTTGAATAAAATAAATTAAACTGATTAAGCAACAAGTTTATTTCTTGAGATAAATTAAAATATTGGATTATTAAGTGAGTTAATAAGCCAAGAGTGCGTAGTTCTAAAATAAGTTTGTGATGGTAGGAATGACAAAAGTGTAAGTAGAATAATTTTATAAATAATTGAGGAATTTATTGGATGAATTCGAACTGTATGTGTATTAATTTATTTGAAGGAAGTAATTGAATACAAATACTGTTTTATTTTTTTCTTATGGAGAAAAAAATACTTCATTTACTTTGAATGAACGATTCATAATTTTATTTATTTGTACGAACTTTTTTAAACCATTCTCAATACATGATGTTAAGATTATACGTCTGTTTTATTTAATTAGTCCTTTCTTAGAGAGGATTTGTGGTTGGTACTAGAGAAGGTTGCGCAGTGTTTAGTTCAATTTATGTTTGATCTAGTAGAATTAATTAAGAAAAGTACTCGTAGCCTTACCAATGGCAAAGCCTAGTGTTTTATTCTAAACCGTGTCGAGTAACTGAGGATTATAACTGCAGTTCATCGAAGATAAATTAAAGTGGATATTAAAGTGAATTGCATTCTTTTGTTATTATACGAGAAGGTACCTTAGTTGCAGGAAAAATCACTAGAATCGTTACATTTCCCGGTAAAAGGATTGTTTCTTGCCTGTCACGTTGCGGAGTAAAATCCCCCCCCCCCCCCCTACTCCCCGTCCATCCGTCTGTCCCATTTCAAACGTTACAATATCATTCACTAGAGTTAAATCTATCTGTCTCTTTGAACTCTCCTGCAAACAATGTGGCCAAAGTTTCCGTAAGTCAGATTGCAACGTGCAGTTAGAGACATGGTTCAAAGCCTTGTCAATATGTTTAATGCAGAGAAGGATATGGAAGTGATCCTTCCAAAGAAATCTGAGTTTTATGTATTTAACATCAATACATTCTATCATACCTGAAGGTCCATAACTAACACACATTTAAGCAGTAAATGACTTTCCTCAAGGTATAATACAGGAAGTTTACCGTTTTGCAATTTATTGTCTTTAAAAATGCAAGGATTTTCTTAGTGGTCTAATAAAAGAGGTTTAATCCTATATCTTCACTGGCATTAGCGCACAATAAAAAGATTAAGCTTAAGTTTGTTGGTTTATCGTCAAGCAGTGATTTTTCCGCTTACGATATGTAGGTCTTTCTTGCCATTTTTCCCCAAAAAAGCCCCTTTCAATGTAATTAACTACTTGATAAAATACGTAACATTTAGTGCCTTTAAAGTTTAAAATACTTTTATATATTCATCTGCTGACTTTGTGTCGAACTTCCTACCACCCCTTGTTTAATAACACTATAAAATCTAATTTGTCGACAATTTTTTTCAAATCAGGCTCTAATTGCTTTAAATTTGTCAACCGTGGCATCACTTGTAACAAAGTTACATGGGGATCCTCGTTAATAAAATCAATAATCAAGCGCGTTAGTCTCTGTGCTGCTACAAGCCATGTAACTTAAATGCGTTCAACCGAAACGCACGATCTGTTGGTGTGTGCGGGTGTCGTCTGGAGAGAGAATTTCTGCTGCTTTTTACTGCCATGCAGGTTGCGGTCGTTCGCTTAGCGCGTTTTTTATTACTAGCATACGTTGGCGGTGTCGTATGCTAGCAAGCCATTTACGTATGTTAGCAAGCCAGGAGTGGGAAACTATCTCACACCGACTACTGTTGTCGTGTGTTGGTTGCTCGCTCGCTTGTTGCTAGGAGCAAGATATTCATCGGCGGTTTAAGGTACATATGGCCGAGCATCGTCTGCTCTTTCTGTACTGCTTGATGAGATCAGATACACGAGCACCATTCTCACGTTTAATTATTATTTCCTTCTTCATTTCTACCGTAGTACACTAATGGTTTTTTACACCACTATCACTGACGCTTTTCACCTTTTTAGAAATCATAGTTAGTTTAACGTAAAAGCAAAAAAACAACAATGCATTACGAACAACAAGAATATTGAATGTTCACAGCACCGATGCTGCACACCCATCTATTCGTAACTAGCGACGCAAGGTACCACTGTATTTCTTATTTTCTAATACTCTTTTAAATCAAACATTTTCGTACCCAAGGAACTGCTTGGAACTTAGCTATAGCCTCCGGATAAGATATAAATGCTAATCCACTATCTCCCCCACCAAGAACTTCAGACACGTCAGCTCCAAGTTCATGTGCTAAATTACCAAGAATTCCAAATATTGCTATGCCAGCTAGTATTGAAGTCAAAGTGTCTAAACTTGTAATAATGTTAGCGTCTCTAAAATAAGTTATACAGTTAGTCCTCCAAGTTATAAGTAAGTCTGGAAATAAATTGCCTACGATTCCGTTAATATTTTTACGTTCAGATGAATATGCCTTTCAGCCGAGCTAGTTAAGCTGCTGGAACGGCTAATATTGCAAAGACTGCACGAGCATTTAAAGAAAGTTGACGGTCTACGTTACTTGCAGTACGGCTTTCGAGAAGGGCGATACCACTGTAGAAGAAGTAAGGGCTGTCATAGAGGCAGGGAGAACTGTTCATACTGGCGCGATACACAGAAGCGATATGTGTGCATTGGTTTTGCTGGATGTTAAAAATGCATTCAATACTAATGGGTTGAGGAGCATAAAAAGAACGCTTGAAGGAAAAGAAATTCTACTGAATCTACGCGCAATTCTTCTTAGTTACCTTGCAAAGAAAGAGTTCTCTGCTATACTACAGCTGAGGACAAGGAGCGAAAAAGAAAGCTCAGCTTTGGAGTTCCACAGGGGTCAGTCCTTGGCCTGTCTCTGTGAAACGTCATGTCTGAAAGCCTGCTTAGACTGGAGTACCCAAAAGGTATCAGTCTTGTTGATTTTGTTGACGACGTTACTATTATGACAAATTCCAGAATCAGACATGAGTTCAAACTAAATCTAAATGCAGCAATTAAAATAATCAATTGATGGAAGGCTTGGGATGGCTTGGGATCGACTCTAGTCAGCATCTCAGAAAACCGAGAAGACTAACTGAGTACCCCAATTAAAACATTGGGGTACTCTGATATCCTCAGTCTTTCAGCAAAGAGGTTAAATATCTCGGAATAGTGCTTGATACTGCAATTAGGACCACATGTAAGCATGCGGCTGAGAAAGCGAGCAGAGAGGACACTTATATCTCTAGGGTTACGTTCCGCATAGATAGGGCTGGGACTGCTAAGGGCAGAGTTCTACACAATGTTGTAGAGTCTGCTGCTCTCTATGCTGCGCGGATATGGGCAAGCGCTCTTGCTACTGCGAGGACGGCTGGACTAATAGAGAGAGCTCAACGTATGGGCCTCCTAGGAGTTATTGTGCCTACAGGACGGTACCTTCAGACGCACTTAACCTTATCGCGGCAGGTGTACAAATTAAATTGTTGGCTCTATAGAGACCAAATGGATATCTGCTGGGTACAACCACCAAAGGAGACCAGTCATGTTCATTAGAAAGATGACAAAGAGAATGTGACAGTTCTTTAAAGGGCATTTGGACATATCGGTTCGAACCCAATGTCCAAGCGTGGTGTGAAGCCAAACGTGGTAACCTCAGCTACAATCTCACGCAATTGCTAATAGGGTATAGTAGTTTTGAAAAATATATCCATCTCATTGGACGAAGAGTATCCGATTGCTGTAAGTACTGTAGCAGTGGCAACAAAGAGTGCGGAATACACTATGTTTAACTCCTAGTTCTGGAACGGCTAATGACAGGTCTTGGAAAGTCGCCTAGATACTGACTCTTCTTCGCTCGGAATCGGCAATAGGATTGCTCAAAACGACGAAATTTGGGACGCCTTCTCCAGATTGGCCACAAACATTCTTGGCACTCGAGAGTGAGAGTGTGACTAAATAGAAAACGGTTAGAGGCTTGGTACACATCGCTCTCAAGGTGCTAAGACCGCTAGATAGCAGGAAAACACTGTTTCTAACAAAATGAGAACGTTAAGCACGGTGAGTAAAACAGGTAGAGCAATTATATCTGGCAATTATTATTGAGTTAATGTGTACAAATGGGGCTCGGAAGAATGTGCACTGGCCCTCGAGAGGTTTTACTAAGTATTGCTTGTGAGATATGGATCCATGGGTCATGAGTGAACCCCAGGTTGTTTAACTCAAATACGCAATTAAACTATGTATTGCCACAGAATGTTTGGAACATAGATGCCATGCAGATGCCGAACTCAACAACTCTAGTTGGAATTTTAAAGCTGCAATGATTCAGATTATTAACAAAGCCAACCAGCGTATCATTTAACGCAAATGTAACTTAAGTATCTACCCTAATATATTCAGATACCCGTACAATAGAGAGAGTCGTACAATTTGCATTCGATAACTATCTTTTCAACACCTACATAAACTATCCCAACATCATAATACAAGCGTTGGAATTTGATATCACCTACTGACTTACGTTCGGGAAAAGCAGTCGTCTTTCGCACAGTATTTTATCTTTTCTACGCACAAGAGAAGTGGCTATGCCAGAATATGAGTGAACGAATAACTGATGTTCAGATTGCTGGACTTCCCTCTGATAGTTATTGTAGGACAGTTCACAGTACAGATAGCTCAAAACGCTTTCAATAGTTCAGGGATCTGGCCTGTACAATAAGAAAAGAAACTAATAAAAGCATCCAGGACCCGGCTGCTTTGATCCAGCACTCCGTGCAAAAGTAGCTGCAAAATTATTAATCGGCTAAAAAAGTAAACAAGAAAAAACTCAGGCGGGGGATATTGGTTGATGAAATTAAGCAGCGCCATCAAAGAAGAAACAACGATGCGAAAGAAACAGCCGACGAAGAGGTATTTGACGCCATCTTGGGGGTAAATATTAGGAAGAAAAATATCTGATGTTGACTTTCAGACAGTAGATTTGAGCATTCTTAAAGTAAATGTAGCCTTCAAACCTTCTAATAAGCAGTTTAGTACGTTGAAAGAATTATCCAGATAAAAGACGAAAATAGCAAGGTATTTAAGGCAATTTATTTTAGGAAATCCAATAAAAAACAGGATAGTTTTTATTACTTTGTCGTGCCTGGTATTTCTGCGGTGTCGGGTGAACAAATAGAAATATTACTTTCTACTGCAACTCCTCATAGTATAACAATGCGGCAGGAATCATACGTCACTTTCGGTGTGAGTGTTGGCCATCTAGATGTCCGCTAATAAAATTTATTTTGAATAATCTCTATACATGTTTAAATACCAACCTAATACATTTTTTTTAAATTTATTTCTAAATTCCTTTTTGATTTTAATATTTTTAATTAATATAAAAATCAATAAGTGATTGATAGACTTTTAATATAACTATTCCAAAAAATATGTGTTCATTATTTTTGATACGGCATGAGAACGGGAGGTACAATTAAGGCAACATGTTTCATAATTTGTACCGATTAAAGGCTCGATTAAAATAATGTATAGCTCCGATTTGAACAAGTCGGAGGCTTTTTAGTACACTGTCGTGGCACATCAAATATCGATTAAGTAACTAGTGGCGTCATGTGCTAAATATTTTATTCATAAAATTCAAAAATCTCTAAAATAGTACAAATTAGGCAACCTTACCCGTTATCAATAATTACCTGTTAATATTGTGGTTAAAATTATTGTATGATGAGTATACGATTACAGAACTGGCTCCTACCCCTAAAGAAAAAAAGCATTGTGTTACAGCTGCGTACCATACCTAAAAATTTTAAGTGCAGCGAATTATGTACCAATCACTTATACAATTATCTAATATGAACTAAAAACATCATAAGAATTAACAGAATGGAGACACGATTTAGGCAATCGTCAATGCATAAAATAATTAGTTTGGACTTTATTTGAACATCATAAGAATTAACAGAATGGAGACACGATTTAGGCAATCATCAACGCATAAAATAATTAGTTTGGACTTTAGATGTATCAGTAAGAATGTAATATATCCCACTTGCTTGCCCATGTTCCAACACCTCCTCCAAATCTGATAAATATATGTTATATAGGTAAGCACTTAGCTGGCATACCTGCCTTACTTCCCTTTTGGTCTCAAACCATTCAGACACTCTATCATTAACGCTCGCCCTAACTTTCGTACCTTCATACAAATCCTTTATCATACTTATCATAGCACTCGATATCCCTACATACTCTCCCACAATTTCTCTCTCACAATCCTATCTAATGCCACTTTCAGGTCTACAAATAGGAGATATAACTTCCTTCTTTTTGTTACCTCCCTATTCATCACATAGTTGATCGTAACAATACTGTCCGCCGCCCCTACCTCGTATAAATCCATTCTGCGTATGTGATATAATTTTCCACATACTTCTTCTTCTAATCTCCTATTTATGAGCCCAGCAAACAGTCCATAAAGCCATACCATAATCGTCACTCCCCTATAGTTCTTAACATTCATTCTATTTCCTCTCTTATACACGGGCACTATTTCTCCTTTTCCCCGTTCATCCGGCACACTTACTTCTCCTTTCCATTCCTCTTACTAACGCGCATAACCCATTCTCATTCAGACATTCCCCTACATCCAGTCGCACCCTATTCCGATCTGCTGTTCCTCCCATATTCATTTTTCTCATCTCTTCTATTACATCTTCTGTACTTATCTCAACCTCAAAAACATTGGGACAATTTGTTTGAGAGATTAATCGATATTATTAACTTCTTAGCGTCTCATAATCTCGCATTCAGAGGTCACAGAGAATCTATAAAGACAGACGGTGACACGAGGAATTGTGGGAACTTCATTGAT
>WYDF02294724.1:0-16008 GCA_009867245.2 Adranes taylori | reverse complement strand
AAATTGAGGCCGGTTTTCTTATAGGCGCAAGATATCACTACACCGTATTATGATTTCGGCGTTCTATCAATGCGCTATGCCTCTGTCTTAAATCAATTCTTAAAATCTTCCTTATAAATTACAAGTGTATGCAAGTTTGCATATATTAACCGTTATATATCGATTTATTAGCTGTAGAATGCATTTTATTAGCTGTAAATATTACATTTAGACGAAATAGCACCTTTTGCAAGTTGATATGAACTACTTAAGTGTTTTATCTAACAAATGAAGGGCTTGGGACTTTAACAATCGAAGTTCGCCTCGCATACCATTGACTCTTTATCTTCACCACCATCTTCATCCTAATCATCAATACTTCCTAATCATCAAGTTCCTAATCGTAATCATCAATATTTTCGAAATAATAACGCACCTATCTATTTAAAACCCTTACAAACAAAGTAAAAGCGGAAAGCATGTCCGGTCAAGCAGATAGAGTAATAACATTTGGATATTCTGACTGAGTTATTGGGTACAAACGGATCTCCATAGAATGAACACTAGGTCCCGAGAGTTTTTAGTAGGTACCGCTCCTGAAGCATGTAGGACAAGCCCCCGAAACCACATTGTAACCAGTTGGGGTAGTCGGCGGCGAGTTTTGTTTTGATAAACAAAAGAGAGCCCCATAACTAAACACTTATAATATTTAAAGTATTTGCATCCGTTTATTTAAGTAATTTATTGTTTACAAAGGAAAGTAATTTTAATGCCATTTAATTACTCTTTGTTGTAAGCAACAAAAAAAAATTATAATAAGAAAATACGTTTCAGAAGTTATGTTTCGACATAATATTTGTTATATAGTGTATATTCCAGAAATTCCGCACAATATGTTTGCTACGTTTTATTGACTAATATATTTCATTCATGTATCATTTCAATATGAAAATAGAGTCTTAAATCTTTGGTGAAACAACAAATGTATAAAAATGTTTCGCGACGTAATATATGTTTTATTATATCAACTTGAACCTAAACAATTTGGACTCATATATTTATTAGTCGTGCTGTATTTTTATGTCATAAAGGAAAACAAAAAAATTAGATTTAAAATAAGTTCAGAGATTTCTGTTTAGTCAAAATTGAGGTAGCACCACAAGTTAATCTGAATATAGTGTATTATTCAATTTTAGTATATTAAATTTAATGTAATTTAATTTAGATACTATTTTATATTATTTGACGTGTAATTCTATTACGAAATAAATCAATTCAATCTATAAAAATGATTAGGTTTTAATTCAGAAAGAACAGCTCAAATCGGTTTTGAAAGCTAATTAAATGTTATAAAGTTGAAAGTTGGTCAACTAGTTGAACAATAGGAAGTCCATAGACAACATCGAATTTTTTAAAGCTATATAAAGCAATTGCCACACAAGTTGCTTTATTTTTACTGTTGATTGTAGAAGTGTCAGTCATAAACTAATTTATTGGGAAATAAAATTGCAACGGGTGGTTTGTCCCAGCAATATATTGTTAAATAGATTGTACAATATTATTGACGATCACACTGATTGTCTAGGAGCGATGCGTAAAGGACACTGATCGTCCTTTACGCATTTTATATTTTACCATATACACAAATAATCGCAATGATTAATATTTTATGTATTTAAGATACGTATTTAATATATTAGAATAACATAAAAATATTGTCAATTGTATAATATTTGTTACGAGATATTTATACATAAAATGAACATATTAGTTAATTGTTATCAAATGCAATATAATTTAGTTTACCTAAATAAATCACATTAGCATAGAATGTAGAACGAAGAATCTAGTTGGGTTATAAAATTTTGATCAAAAAATTTGCATATTTTATATCCAAACCTTGTACTCCAAGGGGGTGTGTTCCTCAATGTTTTGTGTTGAACATTCAGTGAACGCACAATGGTCTGCTTTCTTTCTTTCTCTCTATAACTTGCTCTTATTCGTGCTTCGTCTACTTTCGTGAATGTATTCTGTACCGCACCGCTTCACGCAGTTTTATAAGGACAGCTGGAGAATGGAGAATAAATGATGGAGAAATGAATTGAGGAGTGTAGAAGTTGTATAGGTTATAAACGTCAATTTTACACATTGTTGCAAATTTGTAAATAAAAACTATGCACTGATGTTAAGAGTTTATAACAAAGAAATATATTATCTATTCTAGTAGTGTTTCGCAACCAATGATATGAAGTTCAAAAATAACTAGCAGATTTGATATATTTGGATGTAAAATTAACAAATTTAAATTATATTAGGTATTTAATTTATTCCAGATTAATTTTAGAAATTACATCTGAAATATAAAAAATATTTTTATAAACCTTTATTATGGAGCAACATTACTCATGTTATTGTACATGTTAATATCTCTAAAAATAACTGACACGATTCTGGTAAGAACTTTAGTTGTGGGGTTTCAAAAAATAGCAATAATTAACTGCCACTTCTAAAACCTCAGTCAGTGACAGAGTTAAGAGGAAGGAGCATAATTAAGCTCAAACCCTAATTCGACTCAAAATTTATATCATGTTAATGATTAAATAGAATTATTCGTGTCCAATCGAGTGGAGTCAATAAGCTACTTGCAAACTTACAACTACCAATATCATTTATTACACTGAAATAGTATCAACTAATAAATTTCATAAAATGTAAACTATTTGTACCTACGACTCTTCCCGTATCTGCTATTGTTAAGATATTATTAGTGTTTATAAATTAAATTTAGGTGACCATGGTGAATATATAAGATATTAACAATTATCTTTAGGGATTCGGCGAGGATGGGTTTAGGTTACACTCATTAACACTCTCATGTTGCGTTTAATTTAAAAAATAATCGAAAATGATATTTAAATAATATAGGGTGTTATCTCTGTATATTCAATAACTCAACTTGGAGGTCTATTAATCTTATACACGCTTCGCTAGTTTTATTTTTATTTTTTCAACTTTCACAGAAGTCAAGTTTAAACAAAGAAAACACAGAGTTTTTGTTCCGTTTCGAAATTTTAGGATTAAAACTGCTCTACTTTGTTAATAAAAGCATAAGTGGTGGGACGTGTAAGCTTTGGTAGTAGCAGTCCTACTCCACCAAAATATTAAAAGCATTGCATTGAAAACGCCTTATGATAAAACATGTTCAAATTTATATAAAGAACAAAAAGAGTGTAAAGTGTTACTGTTTGTTGAACACAACTGGTGAAAAAATTTCACTGGTAAAAGCTTTTTCCAGTGAAAAACTAATAATAAATCGTCTCCGTAAAGGCAATACGTTAAGTCGCAAAACTTAAAATAACAAAAATAAAAAATGTCGTTACAAATTTAAAAATGCGAAAATATACGTGTGAGGAATCTACTGATACATTTAAAAGATAATGTATGCCGCTATCTTTTCGGCGAAAGTTCTCACAGAGGGTTTTTCCTTTCTGAGTTAACAAACACTTGATGAATTTGCGTAGATATAAGTGTCTATATATTTCTTCTATGCGGATCGGCTGTTGTTGACGATTATATTTTTCTCACGTCTTGATATCAGGATTTGGATTTTATTTCTAAAGTTATTAAATCCTTATAATATGAATTTATAAATAGACGTTAATTAATTGAATTCATGATACTCCGGTATCAAAAATTTTCTTTGCCAGCGCGAAGCGGAACTCAATCGAACAACGTGTGTGCATGTCGACGATACCTGCGATTGCAACAAAGAGTAGTAAACAATTAGTAATGAAACCGTAGTAATTGTGCAACATTTATAAACATTAGTAAGTATTTTGTAAATACTGAACAATGAACAATTTCAAAATAAAGACTTTCAAGTTCCAAAATAGAATTCCAAACAACAGTGTGAAACGCGAGTGAAATTCAATTAGTCAATTTTACGGGGTCCTTTTGAAACTGAGTTATTACTAACTCAATTAATTAACGACTGTAGTAAACAATTTGCTAATAATTCATCACTTCAATGAATAATCCGCTAATATAATATATAAATTAACGAATCAAAATACTAATACAACTCTTTAAAGAAATTTAATATATAAATGATAATTAATTTCATTTAACGATAATTAAGCGATAATGAACGATTAATAAACCAGTTTAGTTATTACTAATTAATAATAAATAATATTAATAAATTCATATTACAAGGATCTAATACGTTTAAAAATAAAATCCAAATCCTGATAACAAAATGTGAGAAGAATATGATCGTCAACAATAGCCAACCCGCGTAGAAAAAACATACAGACTCTTACTGCTACGCAAATTCCTCACGTGTCTGAAAGGATAAACACGCTGTAAGAAGGTCTGCCGACAAGCTAGCGGCATCCTTTATCTTGTAAATATATTGTAGATTCTTCACACGTATAGTTTCGCAAATTAATATTTGTAACAACATTTTTTTTATTTTTGTTATTTAAAATTTTACGACTTATCGTATTTCCTTTATGGAGGCGATTTATTATTAGTTCTTTACTGGAAAAAGCTTTTAACGAACCTTTCCCTTTTGGTGCTTTAGACAAATTTGATTGGATATTAGTTCAGCGTATTTTATCATAAGCCGTTTTCAATGTAATACTTCTTAAATTTTGAGTAGGACTGCTATCAGCACCGCTTACACGTCCCACCATTTATGCTTTTATCAACTAAATAGAGCAGTTTTGATCCTTAAATTTGTGACTATCCGAAGACTTAGACTACCGAAATTTTTCTAGCAGAAGGTTCTTTCAAGATACCCTCTTTACCGGCCGAGACCGTCGAATAGCAGTGGCTTCGGTAACACGCCAGAAGCAGTTTCTTCCCAGAAAATTCGCATAAAAGGAGCCGCTCAATCTAGCGTTCCTCAGACGCATTTTATGTATTACCCTGATTGAGGACCTCGCACAGTTTTGAATGAGGACCTCGCACAGCTCACTCAGAAAATTTTTTCTATTAGGTGACCAACTTATTCTCATATAGTGAGCTGAATTCGCACTTTTGAATCTGTTTGGCATCCATGTAAGCGCCACCAACATAAATAGCATATTTTATTTTATTTTAATTAAATTATATTTAACTACAGTCAGTAGCAAAAATTCTACAATTATAGAATCAGGTATACATAAATTACATCATCTAATTTCTGGCGAATCCTTCATACTCTTGTTACTCAATTTTTATTTGATTCACTCATATCAGTACTTCATAACACTTCCTTCTTAAAGTACTTCGTCAATGGGTAAGCCATATCGATTGTTTTGTTACTACAATAAATCCGACATCAAAACTCTACGTCTTCAAATTTCATCACATCTTCAATAATAGATTTCACAAAATTTTCGAGATCTTTATTATGTACACTGGCTGAATCAGCCTACAACATCTGTGTTAAACATTCAACATCCTATTTTACGCCATGGAGAAGTTGACGAAAAACCAAGAATCGAATCAAGATAAATTAATAACACGAATCACATTATCTTTATTTCTATATTTTTATTTACTCTTTTCTCAATGGAAAATGGTATGGAACATCTTAACAATTTTTGTCTCATTATCAACTTCACACATATTGTCAGTAAATTAAAATCGCCAATGGAAGCAAACATATGACGCTATAAATATTAGAGGATAATATTTAACACAGAACAGAACGTGTGAAAGTCATCACACATCACGCTGTGACCGGTACGGGTATCCATAGAATAGAGTGTGCCCGCGAGAGTTAATAAATTATAGTATTATTAACAAAACGGAATATCTGGAGAACAGGAGTAGAAGATATAATATACAATATATCTGTGTGCACCAGCCAACAGCGTCAATCAGTTATGTTTGCTTTGATGCATTAATCGCAAAGTTTAGTTTTACGTATGAGAGGTACTAACTCTCAGATATGCATTCATAATAACCCTACTTAACTCATTTGTAGCACAATGCGAATTTTATTATCATATTTGTTGAAATTTATTATCATATTTGTTTACATTTATAAAGCAAAATAATTGATACGTGATCATTAGAAATACGTTTTAAATAACCTGTTAATTTAAACATAACGGAAAAAGTATATTTAATAATGCTTTCTTATTTGTTTATTGCATTAATTGTCCCCCCAATTAATTTACTTTTCTTAACATGTGTTTATGACATTATTATTTTAAAGATAGGATATAAAAAGGTTTCCCATTAGTATTTATTTATGAAGACAGACATTTCTATACGCTAAACCTTATTCTATATAAGCTATCCCGAATTATTTTCATTTTTCTTTTATTTTATAAGTAACATTATTACAGTATTTAAAAAGTGAAAATTACGATCCTGCTTTGATAGGAATAATTCTGTAACATGTTATATCCATATACCCATCTGTCGTCACCAGTTATAATTTGTCTGAGCAATTCTGGATTGTAGTTAATTTTATTCAACAGCTACTGATCAGCGTCAATTCAACTGTAGTTTAAGAATTTTTAAGAATTAACCGCGTAGTAGTTTAAGAATTAACCGCGATTATTCTTTATATAAGTGGATATAGCAAGTAAAGATATCTTGTTATAGAAGTGTTTTTTGTGTTGCAAAATATAGATAGTTAAATAAACGTGCGTTACGAGCAGACCAATAAAAAACTAGGTTTATACAGCATGGTTGGTGAAATACATTATTATTGTTGATAAAGAAACTAAATTTATAATTGTCAGTAAATTAGATAATTAAAATAAGAGATATAAGAGGTTGAGTAAAAAATTAAAATGTAGAATAGATTGAAGACACAGAAGGGAAATGTTGCTTAAATATATAAGTCGATCAAGAAGCATGGAGAGTATTGAGTCTAGACATAGTAGAAAAGAAAAGAAGAAATATAAAACGATTAGGGAGTTATGAGATTGAGGTGGACAAGCTACAAGCAATGATGAAAAAGACGATGGATGTGCAAAACGATATGTTAAAGGAGAAAATGAGAGTGGAAGCAAAACAAGTGAAAACGGAGAATCAGGAGATAAGCAAAATATTTTAAAATAATGAGTTAAGAATAATAAAGGAGATGGAAGAGAGGATGAGGGAAGTAGGTTATAGACAGGAGGAAAGGCAGACAAGAGAATGTAAGAACAACATCACAGCCAGTTGTTGGGATGAGGAAGTGAATACAAAACAGGGGATGCAAAAGAAGGTGCTCGACAGAATGGAAATCAATGTGAAAATTGGTAATATGTTCCAGTTCGGAAAGCAAAGAATGGAAGGGAGAAATAGACCTATATTGAAAAAGCTGGATAATTTAGAACAGAAGAGAGAGAGAGAGAGAGAGATGATGGAGAAGTAAAGAATGCTTGTTGGTACACATATATTCATTGAAAATGATCTGACAAACAAAGAAAGAATGCTGCAAAATAAGATAGGCGATGCAATCTAAGAGTTGAGGACGGGGAAGGAGAAGGTAAAAGTAACGTATAGAAAGGCGTGGATAGGCGGAGAAAAATTGATGTGGAGTGATAAGGAGGAGAGGCTAATTAAAGAGAATGAGGTTGACAGAGGCGGTAGCGGGAGAAACGAAGGAAAGAAAGGCCAAAACTGAGTGAGGAGAGGGTTGGAGGTGATAGTAAGAAAGTGGAAGAGAAGAAAAGACAAGGAGTATATGAAAATGAGGGGAGACGATGGTAGATGGATAGGAACAAAGTATGGAGGAGTGCAGTGGAATAAATAATGGAGAAATTGGAGCTGGAAAATGGAAACGAGGATTGTAGGAGAAGAGATATAATGGTAGGAATGAGCAAAACGTTATGTGGAAGAAAGAAAAAAAAGGGGGGGGAGGGGAAAAAAGTAATGGGAATAATTGGAATATTGTGTGCTGGAATGTAGCAGGGTTATAGTGGGGGTAAGGGAAGGAATAAAGAAAAAAGAACTGAGGATAGAGAGGATAGTGGTAATGGGATATTGAAACATGAGGGTATGAGAGAGCATGGGGTCCAATGTAGGAATAGATGGAAAATGTATGATAAAGAAATCGGTGAAAAAGGTAACATATGTAGAAGGGATAATCTTAATGGAATGGTTGGAGGAATATAATTTTGCTATGGTGAACGGTTGTGTGGAAGGAGATTGGGAAGAAGAGATAACGTTCAAGGGACACTCAGGAGGCTCAGTAATAGATTACATATTAGAGAAATAATGAGCAAAATAGTATATAGAAGGTATGAAGGTATGAAATAGTATATAGAAGGTAGGATATAGGGTAGAGTCGGACTACTTCCCATTGAGGCAGTATAGAGAATAAGAAGGAGGGATGAGAATATGAAAGAGAATATGAAAAATGGAGAGAATGGAAAGGGGAAAGAAAGGTATGAATGAAGCAAAAGGGAAAAGAAAAAATATGTGAAAAGTTTGGAGAAAGTGGTATGGAAGGATGTGGTAAGATAGAGGATATGTTAGAGAGGATGAAAGAAAATTTGAAAAAACGAAAGAAGGAATGGGTCCGAAAATGAAGGGGGAGCAGGGGTAGTATATGATAACAAATGGGAAATGCAAAAATTGCTAGGGAAACGTTACGAAAAGTAAGGAAAGAGGAGGAGACATGGGAAGAGTATGGGACAGTAAAAAAGGAATGAAAAGAAGAGGTAAAGAGGTGCTACGTTGTGAAGGCAGGATAAGTGAGAAAGGAGAATTATAAGTGGTTTAAAGACATAGAGAGAGATATGGAAATACTTAAAAGACAACGGCCGGGAGGAAAGGAATACACATGGGTTTAGAAAGCTAAAATACTGGGGGAAAAAGTGAGGAAGGGATTAATGGAGAAAGAGGAAAATGAGATAAGTGGAAATGAAGGAAAAACAGGTGATGTGACGGAAAAAGGAACGAGGATATAACTTATAGGGAATGAGGTAAGGGAGGAAATACGAAAGATGAAAGAGGGAGGCGCAGCAGGGCCAGATGGCGTACCAGTAGAGATGTGGAAATATCGGAATGAGAGAGGGATAGCAGCGCTAACATAGAGCATGAATGCAGTTGGGGAAGAGAGGATGCCGGAAGAATGAATGGAGGGAGAGATAATCACATTGTGTAAGAAGGGAAACAGGAGGGAACTAAGTAGTTATAGGGGAATCGCAGTAATGAAATGGAGTTATAGATTGTAAAATAGTTGGGTGGGTGGAAGAGCAAAGGGAGCAAGAACTTGGAGGGTGTTTATGGAGCAGGGGGGAAACTATTTAAGGTAATGGGGTGGAACCTCGAGGAGATATATAGGAAGGAAAATGTGGGAAGGAACGACAAGGGAGAAGAATGATCCGCATATCATTTAGTTTCGCTACATATAAGATGTATAAGATTGCATACGACTTTGTTATTCTCCTTTCTACGTCAGCGCTTGCTGCACCTAGTACGCTGAGGCATATGTTGTTGATAGTGGTCGTACACTGGTTGAGTGGTTGAGTGGATGGTTGAGTGAATGCTGATGGTGGTTGTACCATACGACCGCCATCAACATCCACACAAAACACATTACACAATAAGTTTTCAGACTTTCTCTAAGCCTCGACAATGCCAGATGTGACTTTGGCGAAACGTTGACACAATGAAATGCTTACCATGCGAGATATAATCCTGAAGACAAACAACTACTCATCAGATTACACTAGCATAAGAAAATGACAATCGGGGTGAGTAATTCAACAAGATATTGTCTGTAAATTACTCGAACAAAATAGTGTGTATGGTCGGAAGTAGGGAAGAAATGATGGAGATGATGCAGAGAGAGTGAAAAGGTATTTAGATGGAAGAGGATTAGAACTGCATGTAGAAAAGAGGAAAGAATTGAGGACGTGATAGTAATAAAGATAATTTTGAAGTAAATGGAAACAAAAATGGAATCGGTAAAATGGTATAAATATGTAGGATACATGTTGACGCGAAGGATGTTATGATTGTCATGAAACAAGCTATAGTGGCCATAGAAAGAATAAGGTGTGTATAGAAAAAGAGTTTGGTGAATCAGTCAAAATGAGGACAAATGTTCTGGATCTAAATGTTACACGTATGATGATGTATGGGGCTAAAGTGTGGGTAGTATGTGAAATAGGAGGTAGAAAAGTGCAATGAGGATATCTGAAGAGAATAATAGGAATTGAGAGATCTACACCGTATGAGATTGTATTACAGGAATCCATTAGGTACAAAAGCTGCGTAGCTGGGTTCAGGAAAATGGTAAAGTTTCAGATGAAACTGTTCGCGAATGAGAGCGACAGATTGGTGAAAAGTGGATATTCTACCGGAATTAATGAGGTGATAATTGGTATTTGTAGGAATGATTGGTTTATGAGGAGGAAAAATCCATATGCATGGCATGGTCTTTAAATAGATATTAAGATATGATATAGAATGGAGGAGGCATAATAAATGAAGTAGAAGATAAAATGAAAGATATGAAAAAGCAAAAGATAGTGAGAGAGAAATGAAAGAATATTGAAAAGCAGTTACAATGAATAGTATAAATAGATAAGAGCGGTGGGAGGCATGTCTGAGTACTTAAAGTCTAGATGCAGGATGGAGGATAACAGAATGATAGCGAGGTATAGATGTGGAAGCAAAGAGAGTGGGAATCATTATTGGGTGTATGACAGTAAGATTTGGCGTAGGATTTGTAGCGAGGAAGAGAGAATGATCAAGAGAGAATAGGTTGAGAATTGGAGAGTGAGTTTAAGACGGGATGGTAATGGGCACGCAGCGATAAGGAAAAATGTAAGGGAAATAAAGAGAGGGGAAGGAAGATGAAGTGGTAGTAAAACCAAGGAAGGATCGAACAGAAAAAAGGAAGTAAGGAAATAGTGTTACGTGACAACGAATGCCATACTGGTTTTGACATCGGCCATTCAATACATGACGTTTAAAAATTTGAAGCGAAAAGAACAATTACATAGTTTTTACAGCAGTCGCAAACAAGCAACTTTTGTGTTTTGTGAAAAATGGACAAAATCGAATATAGTTCTGTGATTAAGTTCTTTCACAAGAACGGGAAAAACAATACAGAAAACAAACTTGACGCTCTTTATGGTGGCTCTGCATCCTATCTATTAACAGTTAAATTTTAGAAAACTGAATTTGTCGTGGTCGTACGATTGTTTTTAATGATGACCAACCAGGGCCCTCAAATATCATTACTACACCAGAAATCATCAACAAAATCCATGGTATGATTATGGTATACAGTCGAATCAAAATCCCTCAGCTAGCAGAGACAGCAGACATATTAACTGAGCATGCACACGCCATCATACACAAACTTATGGATATGAAAATGTTATTCGCGCGATGGGCGCCGTGTTTACTCAGTATCGACCAAAAACGCAGACATGTGACGGATTCGCAGAAGCTTTTTGCGAAGAAAAACATGATCCGAAGAATTTTTTTCGTCGATACGTCACTGTTGATGTAACGTGGGTTCATTACCACACGCCGGAGACCAAAGAGCAGTCAATGTAGTGAAAGAAAAGCGGCGAAGGACCACCGAAAAAGGCAAAGAAAACTCGATCGACCGGTAAGGTGATGGCGACTGTTTTTTGGGGTGCGAAAAGCACTATTCTTGTTGATTGGCATTATTCTTATTGAAGGCATTATTGGACTGTTTTAACGTTAAATTGAAGAAAAAACGCCCTGATTTGGCTCTCAAAAAGTTGTCTTTCGCCATGGTAACCTATCCGGTCAAAGAACGGGCGTCGTGCAGGCAAAATTGAACAAATTGGGTTACGAATTGATTGACAAGCCATGGTTTTTTTGCAAATCTAGCCTCTTGCGACATCTTGTTCCCAAAGCTATAAAAATGGCTCGGTGGACGTCGTTTTGCTCCAAACGATGAACTGTTGAGCGAAACTTCGTACTATTTTAAAAAGCTCGAGCTAAATTATTTTTCGGAAGAGATGAAGAAGTTGGAAAATCATCTTGAAAAGTGTATAGCCTTAAAAGGGGACTATGTTGAAAAATAAATGATAAAAAACAAAAATCTTAGCATCTTATTTTTATTACTTAGGTTCTTACGTTTTCTTACTTAGACTAGATTTCCGTCAAACCATACGCGTATTGACGCCAATAAAGGATTACTATATGTAAACTGATGTAGACAAATGTGTATTTGACATCATCTAACCTATCTGCATAACGCTAGTTATTAATCTAGTAGGCTATAATTAGGACAAAACCAAATTTATAACGTTTTCATTGTTTATTTAAATATTGACAACACTGTCTTCATTCCTAAGCAACAAGAACAACATATCGCAAGTTGATTGCAAGCAAAGTGAGATGGCGGCACCTGTCAAAAGGAGAAAGGACTATGAGAATTACGCACCGCGCCTTCTCATGCGCCGGCTGACAGCATTATGGTCAGTTAGTTCGCGTCGTGACGCCGTGTATAACAACCGTCGGTCGGCGTCTCCTACGTATCGGTGGTGTGCGTGAACAGCAGTGTGCGTGCGCGCTCTATTTGCAGAGGCGGCACGGCGCGTGTTTTACCAAACGGACAATATATTATTATAAAATTCTTAATTTGAACATTTTAGATATTTTCTAATATTAAATAAAATATAGAAAATGTGACAGTGGTGTTACAAAAAATTCTAAATCACGTTTATAGTTAGTATAGTATTTTATTTCGTATGTTTCATTCATTCGAGGAAAATAATAAAATTTTTATTAATAACTTCACAAAACCGTTTTATATTTAAAAATAAATAACGTTAAAACTGTACATTTGAATACAAAAATTTTCTTTAACTAAACAAATTTATATGTTTTTTTATAAATTTGTTTATAGAAAAGAACTTTGCTTTTGCAAATTACAGTCTGTGTACATTTTTGAATGCGAGTAAATGTTTGTTAACTTTAGTAATAGCAATAGTATTATTAATTATCCGTAAACAAAATTACAAGTTTTATTGGATACATTAATGAAATATAATAGATCATATCTAATAATACTAAAAAATAAATAGCAACACTAGGAATATTCATTAGTAATAAAAATAATATTTCAATCACATACACACATATAAAATATAACACGTATTGCCATATATTGCATCCAACTTAATTGAATAAATTTAAAGTAGCTAAAAAAAAGTTACTTTTTAGTAATCATTTCAGATAGGAAAGCAAAAGAAAGAACAATGTGTAAAGTACTTGTTTAACAATGTTTAAAGAATTCAATTGAAATCATTAAAAACATGTCATAAAATTTTACTAGACAAATTCTTAGTATAGCAATATAGTACATGTACTTAAGTTGTATAGATCAAAGGCAATATATAACTTGTTACGATTATGTCACTATACGCCTTTAGTATATATTCAAATTTACTCTTTGAATTATAGATTTAGATTCAGATTTAAATCTAAACCTAGAACTTATGAAAGTAGGATAGAAATTTTGACTGGGTCGATAAAAAATTCTTCTATCGTGTAAAATGGATTTTGTTCAAAAGGCAATCTTATACTGCAATTGTGCGGGAAGTTTGTTGAATAATCGTATAGCTATCAACTTCGTGGATTTGTGTAGTAATGACGTGTTATGTGTTGGTTTGCTTAACATATCGCAATTTTATTGTTCCAATTTTTGAGCCCTTATCACTGTTTTTAGGAATGTTTTCGAAATTAGTGTGCACAAAGACTACAGTATTAAAAAGGTAAAGTGAAACGACTGTCATAATCTTTAATTTTACAAACAGAGGTCTACAGTGTTCTAGATACTCGTAAATAAAATTTTTCTCACCATTTGTTTTTGTAAGACTAGAATTCTATTGACATCTTTTTCCATACCCTATAGTATGATTCCATACGGTATGTAGCTCTGTACATAAGCATAATAAAACGTTTTTAAGGAAAGTATGGAGAGAATAGCGAAGCTGGCCTTCGTAAATTTGAACACATCTTATGGATGTGTTCTTGCCAGAATAGGTGTTCCGAAATGTCACTTCAATTTCTTTCCGTTGAATGTAGGATTTATTTAATTTCATCAATGGACTAGTATCATACTTGTAGCATGCACATTTCTAAATTATAAATAAGATGTTTTTTGTATTTAAAATTAATGTGTTTGCCGCGCACCAAGATTCCATCTGATGAACTGCGTATTATGCAGTTAATGTTACCTCGACCAAGCTTTTCTGGGATATTACCATTGACATATTGTACGCATATTTACACAAACGTAGTTTATTATTGAAGTTTGGGAGTGTCATGTTCCATGTCATTGACAAAAATTTTGAAAAGTAACGGAGCCAAGATTGAACCTTGTTGCGTTCTGTAGCGGTGAACTTTCTTTGTCGATGAAAGAAATTTGAAGTTCTTAATGTGCTAGTTTCTGCTTCGCAGCTCTATTGATTGAGTACGATCTGTCAGAAATGATTCTAGGAGTTTGGCACCCTTACCTACAATTCCGTATGATTCCAATTTCTTCAAAAGAATGTTGTGATCAACCATGTCGAAGACACGTGACACATCGAGAAAAAATACCCATCACATTTTTTGCTGATCAAGTGCTTCCATTATGTGAGTTAATGTATCGAAGAAAGCATTTATCGTGCACCATCCTTTGATAAATCCATAATGAGTTAGATTTAAGAGTTCATATTTGTTTAAATATTCTATTAATTTGTTGAATTTGAGTTTTTCAATTATTTTGATAGATAGAAGTGATACCGGGCGATAGTTTACCTCCCCGGTTTATGCGACAACCTGTTTTTTTTTTCTTTCTTATTGGCGCGTGTTTTAGTTTTTGTGGGAGTTCGACGAATAAAATATTTCATTAATGATATTTACCAATGGTTTAACTATACGTGTCACCATGGGCGCCGTTAGACATTTTTGCAAGGGGGCCAAATATTATACTACAGTACTATAGGTTGCGTATAAACATCTGAATTAAATTTCGAATGTTTGGATTTCCAAGTGGGGGAAAATTCCCCTACCCCCTTGCCCCTGTGTGTCGGCGCCCATGTATGTCACCACCTTTCTTAACAAGAAAAATGTCTTTAACTTACTGGATATAAAGACAATGTGTGTTCCGTGCGTCTGTTGAAATTAGTATTAACTCTGCTTTTATTTGTCGTTTCAAATAAGTTCGCAATAGTGTCCAAAAAAGTTGTTAAAATAGCTACTTAATATTGACGGATCGCTTTCTTCATTGTCATTTTTCGTTAAGGTCATACTTTTATCCGTATTGTTAGAGTTTGTTTCTGAATTTATAATACTCCAGACAGGACCGGAATAAATCCTTTGGAGGCCCTAAGCACTTAAAATATTAGTGCTCCATATATGTGTAATTCAAAATATTAACATAATAAACCACACAAAATTTTACTCATCGGAATTAAACAACACTAACTATAAGAGAGAAAACAATGTTTGTTTTTGTATATTTTCACTTATATTTAAAACGCTTTCTCCTGCTTTTGTTAACTGCAAAGTCTTTGAACAGATCCTCAAAACTGATCTTACGTAACACATCTGATTCTGTGCTTAATAGAGATAAGGAATCGAGCTCGTGTTGTTGCATAGTTGTTCTAATGGGATTTTTAATATGCTTCCTTCAACTGAGAAAATGAGCATTGAGTTGAACAATTTCTGACTAGATAAAAATATAAGAAAGCCAATGCCACATTTGAAAAGGCACATTCAATCTTCTACAAGAATTTTATAAATTTCAGCAAGACTGAATCATGATTTAAAATTTTCTGTTTCACTGAATTTATGATGCATATATCAATTAAACTGCTAAAGCTCAGCTGAGAAATTACTGTTGACTTCCTCTGGGTAAGCATCAAGAAGCTATTGACAGCATTCAGAATACATTTTTCTTGTTAACAAATGAAGTGACGTTGTAGTGGTACATCATTTAGAAACAGATTCTGTCGGCTTTCCTTTTTATATCGTTCCTTCATCTGAGTTTCAAGTACATCAAGAATTGTATAAAATGTTGTGATACGAAATTTATCTCTGGCTTTC
>WYDF02294713.1:0-16008 GCA_009867245.2 Adranes taylori | reverse complement strand
GTTGGCATCCTTGCCATGGAATTTGCCCATTTGGACCGATATGCGGAATATATTGTAAGTCGTTGAGGAGGATTTTGATGCATTTCACCGCAGAGTTTTGGAATGTCTATTCAAGGAAAATATATCCGCCTCAAATAAAGCATCAGAGATAATTTTCATAGCAAACTTGACTTGATCAGGATGGAGTGCTCGAAGTCTATCAGCGACATGTTTTCCGAATCGGTCATGTGAATCTTCCTGCAGTGATTCAAATTTTTTACTAATTTTAGACATAACTTCAGCCGTTTCATTGTTATTTGAAGGCATTTTCTTCTTGCGATTTAAATTGCCTAAACGGCTAGTGAGACTGCAAGTCGTATCACTATTTGAAGTGGATTGTGCAGCGGTAGATGGTGTAGTAGGAAAACTTTGATCTTCTAAGTCATGCTGAAACATTGAAATGTTACATTAAAAAAAATTAGTAACACAATCTTAAAAAAATATTTATTTTATGTATTGAAAAATTTATAGAATGTTTCATGAAAAACAGAAAAAAATTCTAGTGGGTCACAAAATGTAAGAATTATTTTAGTAATTTTTTTTTATGTTGTGTAAAAATACACATCATAGTTCTTATGGCAATAGGTAATGCGAACTGTGAGTTTATCTACTGCGATGTTGGCACAAATGACATCATCTCTGATGGTGGTGTAATTGCTAATACCACATTTTATGAAAAACTTGTCAATAACGAACTAAAAATTCCACAGCCAGAATGTATGTCCAATTTTTGAAAATACTCTTGACATTTTTGCGTCACGATTTTGAATTTTCCGCAATGCTATCAATTTGAAAGTAGAAAATATTGATAAGATCGTTTAGACATGCTGTGTATTGCATAATTTTCTCTGCAAGATATCTCCACAAAATTACACACCTCCAGAAACTATGGACAGGGAAAATATTGTAGATTGTTCTCTTGAGTTAGGAGACAGGTGTGACCCTCATTTCATGCATCACCTTCAAAGAGGAATGAGAGGGCAAATTTTCAATAATGCAAAAATAGTTAGAGAAAAGTTCTGTAGCTATTTTAACAATGAGGGCTCCGTCTCGTGGCAAGATAACTTCGTTTTTTAGTAACTTATACTTCGTATTATTATAAAAGCAGGATTAAATAGTTTTTGTATAATAAAATGCATTAAAATCCTATAGAATTTGCATTTATTAATAAAACTCCACTACCTCTTGTTCACTTCCTCATATGTCTCATCATCGATGGTGTTTGTCGACTTTCTTATTTGATATTGGTCACTTAAAAACTCAAGTAAATGAAAGTACCATAACGTCAGCTTATAGATATTATTTTCATCAGCACCACTTGTAGTAGATTTAATTATTTTCGTCAGTTTTTGTAAACGGTACGTAAAGAGTTAATATTTTTGTAACTGTCTCCTTGTTAGCGCTTCATCAATTTCCTTATATTTTCCAATCATGACTTTATATGCCTGTGACTTCAGGAAGCAACAGAATAGTACGACACTACGTAAAATACTGCAAAACTTTCCAATAAAACGCAGGTTTGTTCACATGCACCAACTTGTCGAATCAATTCTCATAAAATGATGCCGAAAATCTGAGCTGCGAGATTGTCAACTTATCGTACAAACTGATTTCGATCATGTAAAACGTACGTTCTGTGGTCTACGCGCTCCGTTTTACTTGATAGAACTTGTTTCATTCAACAAGTCGTTCGATAAGACGTTGTGTCTGGGCTCCGCTTTAGAACAAAAGAGCGTGCTGAAGAAGTTCATTTTATAGAATCCCTCAAACTTAACGAAAGCGTGCGAGAGTCGTCTAGGCGGCACAAATTTGGATGATAGGACGTCTAAGCAAATCGGAAATGGCAATTAGCGTCAGCAATGGCGATGTCATACTCATAACTCGTGCTTCAGAACCAGAAAGATGGTGAACTATGCAAAGTTTTATTGTCACATTCCAAGAAGCACTTTTATTGCCAAAAGAAGTGTATTGCTAAAAAAAAATGGAAAATGTGTCATCACTTCTTAAATAACCTACAACTAACTTTCGATAACTTTCAATATTTTCCAAATCATTACTATTGCTCAAATTGAATAAATTTCCTTGACTAAAAATAAAATCATAACATTTTCTTTACTGAATCGCAAACTGATTTATGGACTCGAAAAATTTGTTTCTACACAATACTCAAATAATGCGTAGTCTTTTTCCATATTCTACAGCTTTTCATGACTATCCATTAGATAGACAGCAATTTTCCCTATAGAATTTCAATCTTTCTGATGGTGTTGTGTTCATATTTTCAGCATTCAGCAATAAAATATCAATACGCTTAACATTATAAATTGGACTTTGCCATCTCTTTTCATAAAATAGGAATCCGGGGCAAGATATTTTTATTGGTTGCAATTCATTTACAAGAAACTAATCAAAAGGTATTTTTTATTATATTACCAAATTCATTATAAGACGTTTACAGAATTAAAAAACGTTAAACATTTTTTGAGTAGGGGTAGATTAATGATCAAACATTATTATTAATGTTGGTCGCTAATGACCAAATCAAGATATAAATATATCAAAATATTTAAAAATTTTAATTTACCCGTATGTATGAATTGTAGCGTATAACCAGAGTATTAGTAAATAATAAAGTGATTTAATAATGCTGAGTAGAGCATTAAAAGAAGTCAGATTCACTGAAACCCACTTGGTCATTCAATTTCCTACTTGGATCTATTTTAATGGAGTTTCGATTTCGAAACATTCTGCTTTGTCAAGCGTTTTGTCTTTTCTGTAGAAATGTAAGGGGGGCTTCCAACTGTTTTTTAATTGATGAGATAATTTGACATAGAATTCTCATTAATTCAATTAATTAATAATCGCAATAAGCAATTCCTTAATTAATCATAAATTAAATGAGAAATCCTCTTACAATATATCTAAATTGACTAATCTAAATCATCAAAGTAATATAATATACAATTAAATATAATGTGATATACAACCTAACCAATCAACTAATAATAAATTTCTTAAATCAAGAAAAAAATATAAATTATCCAATATATGTAATCTATATATATGTAATCTTAATATGTAATCTTAATACGTTGAAAATGAAAATCAGAAAAAACGGACAAGATCACAGATTTCGACCAGGTATACACAAGTAACGATCAAACAGATTTCGCCGAAACGAGTAAGCGTACACACAACAGGCGGCATTGTTGTGTCAAAGCTTTGATGCTCACCGCCGGTCGTAAAACGACAGCGGCACTCATTGATGTATAGTATACGAGATTTTTTTACGTCTCCACTATGCGTAACGGCTTTTCTATTTTTTTTTAATCATTTTAAAATAACGTTTTTAACGATTTCCTTTGTCGGTGAATATTTGTTTCGACGAGAATCACATCAAGTATTTCACCCACCACATTTTATGAATGACGAGTAAGGTTTTACTCTTTTTGCTTTCAACAAATCTGATTGGATATTAGTTTAATGTATTTTTGAATCAGGAGTTTTCTATACGATACATTGAGATTTTGACCGCATCAAGCTAATATTTCCACCGCTGGTGTGACCCAGCACCATTGAATCAGGTACTTACAAATGACAAAATGAAGAATGTAATAGCTGCTACATCGGTGAAATTTCAAAATTATATGCCAACTATATGGAAAACACAACAAACTAAATCACCTATCACGGTTGCGATTGTAATTTACTCATCGTCATTTTTTATTTTTTGAAATAAATCCTCTCTAGAACGTGAAGCTCAGCTCCGTATCTACTTGTATTGACACTGATGCCTCATTGTAATTCTTCGTATACACATCTCTATGCTTTTTGTGTTGTGATATCTTTTTAAGCTTCCCAAAAGATATCCAAACAAGAATCTTCCATTTAGTAGATTGATACGTCGCTCATGCCCACTTTTAGTTGTTTTTTGGCACCGGTGTATAAATGAATTAATGTTCTATATAGAGTAGTCCAGAAAGACGCGCTAGTCTTTCCAATTTTGTATTATGCCTCCGAGACCTGGGTCATCCGCTCCGAAGAACGAAAACGAATTGCCGCCTTCGAGATGTGGGTGTGGCGCGGGATGTTACGAGTCCCCTGGACGGCTAGAGGAACAAATACCTCCATTCTCAGAGATATTAAGCCCGCCCAAAGGCTATCATCAATGACTTACGGGCGAATCTTGAAATTCTTCGGCCACATCTCTCGTCATGACAACATGGAAAGACTTGTTGCCCAGGGAAGGCCGAAGGGAAGAGGAAACGAGGTAGATCCCCAACCCGGTGGACAGATATAATCTCAATACTAACAGAAACGAGTATCAACGGAGCTACACGTCAGGCAATTACACGTCGGCAAATACACGTCGGCCACGACGTTGGACGAAGAAGAAGAAGATAGAATAGTCCATAGAATAATCCAGTTTTTTATCTTATGGAAAAATATTAAATGAGGTCCCAGAATTGTATGACATCTAGAGCTACTTAAATGTTAAATCAATTTAAATTATTGGTAATTGAACATTTCTATCCTATAACCAAGGAAATATTTCATATCTTTTTAAATACGTCTTGGCGTACTATGATTTCCTCACATATAACGATACACGTATAATACCGACGAGAAACATTTCGCATATGCGCGATTTCGCGGTCGAAAGACATAATATACAATATATCCAAATTTATCATTGCGACGTGAAGTCGCAGAGACAAAAATACTCCATTTTATGGGATTTGTTTTATGGCCGCATTTTGGAGAAAGGCGTTATTTTTTCTATCGGAAAATATGTCGTATGATTTAATGTTGCCATTTTTTCTAATATACCGTCGCGGAAAATTGAAATAGCAATTTTATATGAGCTAAATTATTGTTTTCGATTATTTTTGGACGAAGACAGCAATCAATTTGCTAAATGCTATTACGATATAAATTAGAATTAAACAATCAGCAGACACGTCCTTATAATTAAAATAATACTGTTGTTGATGAAGACCGATCCTTTGCCACTGTGAAACGCTGGCATGAGGAGGTTGAGCGCAGTCATCATTCGCTTACGGATGAACTGAATGAAGGTCGTCCAAAATCAGCTGTTGTACCAGAAAACATTGATGCTGTGCATAAACTAATAATGCCAGATCGACATGTGACATACTGTGAGATTTAGACTACCCTAGGCATTAGTTTAATTTCCATATATAAAATATTACATGAACGTTTATCCGTGAATAAGATTTGTTCTCGCTGGACCCCACATAATTTGACAAAAATTCAAAAAGATGTCGATTGGTGCAAACAAATGCTCAAGAAATTCAAGTTTGGTGCTTCATAAGACGTATATAATATTGTAATAAGTGGCGATGCATGGATATATGAGAATGAGCTGGAAACTAAACAGCAATCTACTGCATGGGATTTGGTTCTTCAGAATGAACCAAATCCGACAAAGGCTGTCTTCGCGCTCGAAGCACTTCGAAACTAGTGGTCGCTTGTTTTTTCGGAAAAATTGGTCATGTAGTTGCAACAGTACCTATAGAAGAACGTAAAACGTCAACATAAAACGGTCAACGCAACCATTTGTCTGCCAGAAGTCTTCGGTGAAATAAGGAAAACGAAAAGCACCGTCAGATCATTTCTCGTCATGACAATGCGAACTCTCACACATCGGCTCAAACAACCGACTATTTGAACACTGAAACCATCGAATTAATGGGTCATCCGCAGTACAGTCCTGTTTTGGTATCTAATGACTTCTTTTTATTCCCAAATATCAAGAATAAATTGAGTGGACAACGATTTTCGTCGGCAGAAGTCGCCGTTGATGCATTCAAAATTCATGTTTTGGAAATATCTCAAGCGGAATGGAAAAAATGCTTTGAAAAACAATAAAGTGATTCTCATAGACACATCACTGTTTTTTTTTTATTATAAGGCTCAATACATAAATAGTGACCCTCGAATATGAGGTTGCATAACCTAGATTTTATTGTCTTTAAATATTTATAATACATGAAACTATTTCAACGCGTCGTTATGATGTACTGTCAGAGACGTTTGAAACTAATTATAATACTAAAAATATTTACGATGTCTTCGGATCCATTTTACAAAAATTCAAGATAAAAGTTTCGAACTACCAGTAAATAGTCATCTACCGGAATAGTCATCATTAATAAAGATTTGACTTTTGACGTGAACATGGCTTGCAGTTAAATCGGCGATGCGGATAGCGAATTTGGAATTGGCGATCTGGTGATGTCGGCGGAACCGTACGGAGCGTGTGGAGGTTAATCACCTGTCGCCGAAAATACCTCGGAACAGTCGTCGACGATGGGATTCTCTGGTAAGCGGGTACAACCATCCCTTACCGGGGGTCGGTGGCAGCGGTACGTCTCCATACGATGTCGGTGGTAATGGAGAACCGTATGGACTCCACGGGGCTTCTATCTGACTCGGCGGTGGAGTTGGCATCCCTCTACTACTGTCGTCTTCCTCCTCATTTTCTCATTGGTACCGAAGTTACACGGAAAGGAAATAGAACTTAGTGATACGAGATCAGAAATAATGATAGAAGAAGCTGGAAAAATTTGGTTATGTGAACAGTCAGCTGATTTAGAAGAGTCAGCTGAAGATTAATAGAATTGTATAAAATTATGAGCACCTTTTTTTACTGGCATAGAAATTTAGTACTGACTTTTTATGGAAGTCGCTTTGACCAATCGAGGAATGGCAGTGATAATTTTTGACAGTGGACATGGACTGCAACACTTCTTTCAAGCAAAAATAAGAAACTTCGTTAATGATCCTTAAGTCGAAAAATTATCATATGAGCCAGGAAGCTATTAAGATGTCAAAAAAAGCATTATTAAGAATTTCTTATTCGAAATTAAATATCATAAAACTTACGGACGGGCGAAAACATCATGGCAAAAACTGCCCGCGAAAGTGAAGAAGCGATAAAAGAGAGCAAAACAATTTTTTGCTTGTATTCCACATTAATGACACAACATATATTATAGTTTCATTTGAAACAAAACAAACAAAAGAAACCATCAAAAACACGTGCGATGTATATTCATCCTCTCTTTCTCAATTATCTCCTTTCAGCACATGCTAATACGACGTAGTTGGTTTTTGATGCAGTTGTGTGCTGTGTACACAAAGGCAACTCGCGCGTTTCTGCAAGCTGGCGGCTTCGTCGATGATTCCAAACGTAGAATTTTCTATCTGCATGAATAAATCTAGTGTTCATACATCGCAAATAATTACATTGTTCCAATTCTTTTGATTAAATAACAAGTCTTGATTTATTTTATAAATTTGTTTGATGGTTCAGCTGGATTGTTTTAATCATTCAATGTATTGAAGGCTATGACTATATACCAATGACAAGTTCAATTAAAAATAATCTTGATTCAAGCAGGTTACCGTAGTTTATAAATTATAATCTATTTGAGAAAAAGGAATTATTTCTTAAAATCTGAAAGCAGATGTTCAACAGGAAATAGCTGCATTCCAGTGTAGGAAAACAAGTTTACGGTCGTACTATTTTACAGCTGCATAGCTCTAGTCTGGAGGCATTGAATGGCATTTTTGGCTAGGATATAAACGGACAGTTCGGAGGCTTTAAAAAATATCCAAAACATTACTCTTTACTGTCGATAGTCAACCATTTCCATAAAATATTTTAATTAATTATTAAAGTCAGTAAGTACTGAATGACTTCAGAAATAGATAACTCCAAGTAGTGTCTATTAAATATTTACATAATATATATATATATAATTCTTCAGCTGTTTGAAAGGTTCAATATGATTTAAAAATAACTTTAAATGGTGAACATTAAAATAGTCAATTATAATTAGTTATCCGTTGATGTCGTATTCTTAAAGAATAGTTGTTATATTAGTATTGCCTTGTACACATTTTATCGTTCATGTTGAAACGATTCACATGGTTCACGTTGAATAAACGTTTCAAATTACGTGAACTTTATACTTCCAGTTTCAATAAACTAACCTACGACGGACGCTCATTTCGTAGTTGCGCTCCTCGTCAAGCAAGTGTGTTTTTAATTTTTATGCATCAACCTGACATTTAGCTACAGGCAGTATCCTCGAAAATGGTATCCTTTAACCATTGTACCATTAGTCAATTGAAAGAGCACTGTGATGGAAGTTGGCCAGTTTACTTAGTTCCCTAATTAGTTATCCATAAAATCTTGTGGATAATTAGTTATCCATCGATGTTTAATGGTGCAATTTACTAATGTATTCAATTGACTAATGGTACAATGGTTAAAATACATCTATCTTGAAAATAGTGACTGCAACAGAATGTTAGGTCGATGCATAGATCCCATTAATTACCTATATCTTTCGTTGATTACCTTCGTAATTACTATTTATCGCCTATAATCAATTCGATATATATTTTCCAATATGCAACATAGCCGACATTATATGTTAGGAAATTAAATTACGTAGTTTAGTTTAAATCCCGCTATGTTTAAATAGTTCTCCCGCATCTGAGCAATAAATCCCCACGTGTTACCCTTAAAAATGAGTCGCGACGGTATAATATTTTTCATTTCATTTAATTTTTACATAAATATATCGGTTTGAACTTCATTTGGAACTAACAAAAATTTGCATGTTTGGATCCGGGCTTCCGGGCAAAAAGCTGTGCAACAAAATGCACAGCTTTTTGATGCCCACACATTTGGGAACAAAGTAGCATCATCACTAATACTGTTCGCTACCAAATAGTCCATCACTAATACTCTTCTCTATCAAGCCAACGCATAGTGTAAATCAGTACAAGTTATAATATATTTTTTACCCGACCTATTTCTCGGAAAAGGACCAATAATATCCCAACTCACAAACTCAAATGGAATTTTTGGTACTTCGTTGGTTGTAAAAGTTCTGCTGGCCATTGGTTCGTTGCACTCTTACATGTCTGGAAGTCTTGGCAAACCTTAACAAATTTACGCACATGTTTCTCCAACCCAAATCAATATTAACGACTCTCAATCGTTTCTATAGTTCTGGCCTCGCCTAAATGCCCCGCTATTGGTTCTGAATAGTGCGATACTAATATTTCCTGTTTCAAGTTATGTTTTACTAACGTAGAGTACGAACAACTCATGTTCTTCCAAATTGCAATAACCCAATTTGTAGCTGATCCATTTTCCAGTTGCGGAATAAGTATTGTAAAGTTTTTAAAGGTTTCTGAAAATATCGATTTCAATATCTACGTATTTGTGTTAAAGCAATTCTCCTAACCCACTGGAGCTATTGGAATGAAATTTGGTGAGCGAGAGGTGCACAAGATTTTAACGCAATAAAAAAATCTTTTGTTTTTCTAGAAAATTATGGCAAATATTTTTCATTTCTAATTTGCAATGAATATATAATTTTTCATTGTGCTATTAATTTTCATTGCGATTTCTTTATTGCGTCGCCTGGTAATTTACATGAAACTAATCTAATGCAAGTGGTACTGTTCGTACATAATTATTGCGGCTGTTTTTCGCGACTTTTTCTTTCTCTAAAAATTATTAATTAAAAAAAAATGATAATAACAATCCTTTCTTTTCAATTACTGAAAATGCGTACTGAAAATCATATCCGTAGTTGCCATATTATGCTCTCCCATTTCGAGAAAGATTGGCATGCAGTACAGTTATTTTGCGATCGCAACAAACTTTTTGGCGAAGGAACAATCTGCAGAACCCTAGTCGAAAGATGGTTCAAGAAGTTCAAATCGAGCGATATAAACCTCACTTATGAAGAAAAAAGAAGTTTATCACCCAATTTCGATGACCAAACACTTTTGTCATCTGTGCAAAAGGACGAAAGCTTGCCAACTAGAATGTTCGCTGAAGACTTCAATGTGGACCATTCAAAGTTCGGAAAAATGTGGAAATCGACTGGATGGGTCTTCCACAAGTTCTTTGACAACAACAAAGCTGAACGTATCCGAATTTTCAACGATTTGCTACAGGAAAACAAGCAAACTCCGTTCCTAGAGAAACTCTTCACTGATGATAAATCCTGGCAGAAAGAAGGAGCTTCACCCAAAGAAATAACGAAAGGCGTTCACTCGAAGAAGCCAATGAGAGGTGTTTGGTGGGACAGAAGCGAAATCATCCACTGAGAACTCATCTCAAAGGGATTGGATATTGGTGGAAAGATGACGATAAGCGTTAACATTGGCTGATTTCGAACAATGACGACAAGCGGCAATTAAAAATCAGCAACAACACCATCTGGCTCAACTTGCACGCATTCATGCTGCAATCGAGAAGAAGAGACCGCGCAAAAAAACCATATCATCTTCTACCACGATAATGGGCGTCCATATGTTGCGTATCGTGTCATCGAATTTATGGCCAATAAAGGCTGGTATCTGCTTCTTCATCCGCCATATTCTCCCACAAAAGCGCATACGAACGAAAAATTGGCCTGTAAACAAAGATTACGACGACTTGGATGACTTTGTGGGCGCCATCAAAGAGTGGGATTGCATCTCTTAGAACAGCAACTTCTTCGCCCATGGAATCGACCGGCTGCCAAGCAAATGGAAAGCAGTAATTGAAGTATATAGTGAATATGCTCCGGGGTAATCATTTTAATATTGTTTTTGATTTTGTTGAATAAAATATATTTTTAAAAAGCCGCAACAATTATGCAACGACCATATACAATTTCGAGATACATTTTAGCCAATCAATAATATTACTCATATATTTTATGAATCTAATATTATTTAAGAAGTAAACATTGATATTACAACAACACGTTCAGCAAATGTCTAAATTTATATAAACTCAAATCTGTATGTAATTAATATACAAGTAAATGTTAGCGTGTCTTTCATTTCGTAAGTCTCTTAAACGAAGAGTCCAGATCATTCTGTTCGACGATAGTAAAGTGGAAAAAGAGCACTAAATTTATATATAAGAACATCATTCCAAGCATTGCATCCCGATGTACGTAACGTGGAGCATTGCCAAATGGCAAATAGCTCAATAAACCTATGGCTCTTGCAGAGGACCGCAATGCATCGATCAATGTTGAAAAATACTTGAATTGACTACACGATTCTTGCACAATGATCACTACTTTGTGGTTTATATAGAATATTGCGATTTTGTTTTATATATTGCACAAAATCATTTATAATTATGTATATGTAATAAGACAAACAACATAAAAAATTGCAAGCTATCATCTTTCCATAATTCTAAAAGCATTCCGTTAATTACCAGTTCCAGGCTGAAGAGGATGATAAATCCTAAAGTCTCCTTCAAACAAACTCTGCAATCACCCAACAATATACAATCCCAAAAGGGAGTGGAGTTTTAGTTAGGGTAGAAATCCCACACTGTGTGATGCACGGGCATCCTTCGCCTTTTGAAGGTCATTTCCTACGTAAAACAAAAAAAACATAAAAAATTTCTTTCTAATTGCGATAGTCTCTCGCTCGCGACGCTGGTAATGGAGAGTCCTAGCAAATGTCACAAATGGCGCGAACTAATATATTACTACAGAATATAATTTCCTCTGGAAATATGAATCCCGGGTGCCAGATCAGTTTAACGTAAGACCGGATGTAGGAACTGTTCTCTTTGTTCCACCGGTCCTCAATGGACTCGCTGAAAGCACAGGCAGCCAAGGACGTAAGTAGTCCAGGTGATCGTGTTCTTGTAGACAGCTGAAAAGGATTCTAATGGCTAATGAATGAAAGAGCATTAACGAGTTTGTTAGACAAGTCTATTGGTCTTCATAGGCAATACAAACAAAGAAAGAAATATAAATGCAAAATTAAATGTCAATAAGCAAATGTCAAAGTAAATCAACATCGCATTTAATATTTAGCAGCATGATGGCGATTAGCAAATACATAATAGCGGTTCTATCAAAGAAATAAAATATAAGCGGTGCATATAACACTGCCATCGGGTGGTGATAAAATAATACGAAATAATGCGGAAACAGCAATAATGCAAAATAAAACAGTAATAATGCGGAAAGCATGTATAAATAGTTTATAATAAAATGGAGAAGTGGGGGTAAATATTAATAGATGATATGAATAACGGAAAAAGTAGGAATACACTGGTGTTAACGAATATACAGGCTAACGGAGGTGCTATGCTCGCTGAGTGACTAAAACTAACCCCGGCTAACGTAGATCAGAATTCCAGTGAGGAGAAAGGAAAGGGCTCCACTATAAGCCACAATAGCACCCGGCTAACGTTACCGGGCTAACGGAAAGGAAAGGGTTAACGATTTTAGTTACAGAGCGACTAAAATCAACCCCGACTAACATATGTTAGAATTGTACGCTTTAGCAGATAGTACGGAAAGATTTCACTGTATGATGCGTAATAGCCCGTTAATCGTCGTGTTACTGCTGTCGTGGTAATGAATTCTAGAGATAAAGAATAAAAAAGAGGGAGCATTGGAAATGTGTGGGAAAGTTCTTATAAAAATGATATTACTGTCAAAGAAGTAATGAAGATAAGTAATTAAAGGAATAAACACGGGTACTTATGTGGGACAGGATGGAATGCTGGTGGATATATGGGAGTGTTTGAATGAACAAGGAATGAAAGCTTTAGCAGGAGTAATGAATGAGATGCTGAAGTGTAAAAGTAATATACTAGAGGAATGGAATAGAGGAGAAATCGTACCGGTTTATAAAAGAGGTCATAGGGCGAAGATAGATACAGGGGGATAGCTGTAATGAACGGTTTTTACAGGTTGTTTGCTAAAATCTTAAATAGAAGATTAGAAGAATCTACGAATAGAAGAATTTATGTGATATGTTAAGAAGAATGTATGAAGGGACTAAGGTATGAGCAAGAGTGGGAGATAAAGTGTCAGAATAGTTTAAAATAGATAAATGAATAAGGCAGGAGTGCCTGTTGAATGGAAGTCTATTTAATATTTGTTTTTCAGATTTACAGAATGTGTTAAGGAATGGGCAGGTAGGAGGTGCTATATTTGGAAAAAAAAACATATGGCGAATAATAGGAAAGAACTGAATGAAGTGATTGATATTGTGTATCTATATATGTTTAGGAGAGGAATGGTTGTGAATGTAGAAAAGATGTGCAGGAAAGTAGGGGAGCTAGCAGGAACGACTTATTTGAAAAAGATTCATGTTAAATAATACTGTCTAATGGTATTAATATGTGCAGATAACTGGCTGCGAAAATCAAATAAATGCCGACTCACATAGATAGACAAGCATACTCAAACGTGCCGACCTTACGCACGAGAAAAACGTCACAATAAAACGCGATGTTTTATTTGCGAAACTTTATTCATAAACATGTGACTGTGTATGACTCAGGTAGAGAATACTTCCGCATTTGGTTTTTGGGAAATATTTTATTATTATTTTTAATTGAAAAGATTTTAACGCTTATTTCACCCACCATATTTTCAACAAGTCGTTAAGCTTCCCACATTTTTGTGCATTCAACCAATTGCTAGTCTTCTCTGATTGGTTACTAGTTCTGGAGTAGCAGAAGAGAAGTCGAAATCCAATCAGAAGAACAAATTAATATCATAAATCGAAATATCTTTAGTTCCCTACTTTAATTGATATTTTATTAATGGAATATGGTATGGAATCATCCTAACAATTTTTGCATTATAAATAAAAGCTATACATTGTCAGTAAATTCAAAACGCGAATAGAAGCATATGTATGAAGGTATAAATACTAAAGAACAATAAACCAAATAATCTTAACTCTGTTATTGCGTATATCTATTTTTCTGTTTGAGTACTTTATTATAATAATAAGATCAGCAAATTTTAACCTAACCCTTAATTAACTCATGTCATAAGCATTTTATGTGACAACGATCTATGTAGTAAACCTTCTGGCTTTCACTGTAAGTAAAGATGGCGTGGTGTACCAATCAGCGAATCCTTTTAATGGATCCTTATAAAGCCAAATGTATGGATAATTAGTATTTTCAGTCAATAACTTACCGCCCCTCAAGACCTGCCGCGTGGGTGCCGTGACCACTTGCACCTCCTCTTGGCGCGGTCATGTCAACTACGCCAAATCTTAGCGACTTATTGTAAATCTTTTCAATTTTCTCTAACACATGCGAACATTCCCTTGATCGAGACTCATTAAATTGTTTATCTGTCCGCATTTAATTTCGTTATCAGCCATTTATCGTAGAGTCGTATCTTTTGTTCGACTAGTTGTGCGAGCTCTTCAATCCATGAAATATTATAAATTATTGCTTTACCATTATAGTCCAGTGTTTCTATGGCTGCCTGACGAATGTGTGTTTCCAGGTATTCATAATCTTGGACTAACCAGTTTTCCATGCAGCTCATTTTCCATGCGTGTCTAAGCTTATATAAAAACACCGTTGGGTCATTTTGGATACTCTCCAAATTATACCGTTGTCACTCCCCGTTTTCTTTCATAGGGGTTTCAGTAATAGTCGATTTCTGCTGTGATATTTAAAGTATATCATATGTTGAAGTATATTATATCCATGTGGTATATTATATCCATTAAATGGGTTTGTTTTCGTGTAAACAATTAACCGGGTAAATGGAGGGATGACTGTATAAAAAAATTCGTGGACGTGATCGCCACTCCAGTTTTCATATACTTGAAGTCCTACGTTTTGTTTTATCTTGCGTAAAACAAAAGTTGAATCTTTTGATTTTGTCACCTTATAACTCGTCTATTAAATTCAATTAGCTCAATAGTTTTTTAGGGTTAACTAATCAAAATTAGTTTAACGTATAAATCACCTACCCTATAAAAGCCTACCCATGAATCCCTCGGTTCCCATATTTGTCTACGGTGCGGATAGCTTCGCTGTACGATTTCCAATGGCCTACAATTGCTCTTGACTCGACTAATTTCTCTGGCGTGCATCGCACGCCAAACTGCCTTCCCCTTGTGAATTCGTCTATACATGAATTCGCTCACCCATTGATTCCCTGGTCCCCTTAAATCCGTACGTAGCGGATAGCTTCGCGGCCCGCGGTCCGTTTTTTACTTACATTTATTCCACTGCCCTTTTTGATTCACTTTTTTCCCGCATCTGCTTTGCACAGAATTGAAACCTCTAGGTCTTACGCATGTTCCCCAAGTCGTTTTTATAGGAACTGAGATATTTAATGTAGTACAATAGCTGTTTTCGAGAAAATGAATCGCAAATTTTACAAAACAAAAAACACCCTGTACATACGTTAAATTGTAATTTTACTAAATGTTTCAAATAAAATTGAGCGAGCTTTTGGCAGCCTATATAATATAGTTTATTGAAGTATTCTATCTTTAATAGTTCTTGAGATATATCGAGAAGTTGGTAAAATTTTAAACGTGGTATTGTCGCGTTCTACACCAGTTTCAGGCACGGTACTTCGACACTTCTCTCGACGCTTAATACAAGATACTACATGTGATCAGAATTTCAGTGTTCTAGTTTTAAAACTGAATTTCTGAATAAAATGATCATTTTGAACCCCTCCCAAAATTCCGCCACTGATAACAACATTTTTTCAATTGTAAAAGCACCTATAAGTTATATGTCTTACAGTCTTATAGGTCTCATAATACGTAAAATAATTTCTCCTATAACTTTGAATATATGTGCTATTATTTAGGCCTTACATGTTGAATGTCGGTTGCCATGGCGACAAGTTGCGAACTTTTAAGTTATTAAGGATCATATCTTTAAAACGATAAGAGTTAAACCCATCATGTGTGTATCATTGTAAATAAAATTATGAGAGCTACCAAAATGTATAAAATATACAGAGTGTTACTAAAAAGTTCAAAACTGTCTCTACACGTTTTCTGATTGGGCAAAAAAATGGCGGGTAATGCCAAATCCCAATAAAACCCAAGCCATTCTGATACAGCACCCCAACTACACAAGAAATAAACATCAGGACCGCTCTG
>WYDF02294702.1:0-16010 GCA_009867245.2 Adranes taylori | reverse complement strand
ACCTATGGGCTTCTAAATCGCTCAACCGATTTCGATCAAGTTTTCACAAAAACTTTAGCATAGTATAGCGGGTGATACTGTGAAGTTTGGTGTAGATTGGATCACGGGGACATGGGAAAACAGGAACACATATTCTTTACGTTTGTGTTCGCAAAACTCGAAAACTACTCGACCGATTCATTTGAAATTTTGAAAAAACGTTGCGTTTACTCCAAAAAAGACTATATAATAAAACAGTGAATTATGGAACAGGGGAACACATATTCTTCAAATTTTGAATCTGCTTCCTAATTGATCAGATTGAAATTTTCCTATAAATAAATATGCAAAATCATATTTATGGAACAAGTGTCAAGATGAATAAAAGTGTAAGTAGTATGTTTCAATGCTTGAAATGTATCGGCACTTAATTTTCCTGTGTGTTGTTTATTTTCAAAAGGAAACTTCAAACTTTCCCAAGTACAAGGTTAATTGTAAAAATTTGATAAAAAGGCAAGACGTTGATAATATATGGTCTGAATTGGATTTCTAAATATATCTTTCAGATGCAGACCAGATTTAGACAAACGAATATTGACTATTTTCAATCACTTTAAAATAATTTTTAAAAACTCTGTTTCAATAACAGGCATATTTTTGTTAATGAACTAAAGAACTGCAATATTTTTCTCATCAAATAATTTCACAGCTAATAAAACATTTTGATGTTCACTACTAGAAGGAAGTAAAACTTTTCTAGATAAATAGGTAAAGCAGAACACACTTTTCGAATATTACTATATTCACTGGTAAATATATTTTCTAGGTCTGTTAAATTGGCACAAAGAATTAAAGAATTTTTTGAATTTGACAGATTTTTTTTGTTTAAACCAATTATTTCTAGTTAATTTAATTAAATGAACAACAAAATATAAAGTTCTATATCTGCTTTAAACGGATTTTTAATTGAGGGTATTATACGAGATTTCGAAGAACTAATTTTCGATGAAGTGGGATTTTGTAAGTCAACATTATCGTTGACTTTCAATCTTTTGGAAAAGAAAAAACCTTTACATAAAAAATCGAATTTTTAAGTTTACTATCATAATTGCTGAACAACCGGAAACAAACACTTTTTTTCATGATTGTTTAGCAATAAACAAATAGAGCTTTATTCCCTTACTTTCGTTCAATACTTTAAATAGGAAGTTATGTTATATTTTTGTTGAATATTACACACTATTTAAAGAATATAAACAAAACAAAATTCAATTCGATCATCAAACCAAACTAACATGTGGTTTGATTCGCATAGGCCACTGATAAAAATATTATTATAAAAATACTTTATTATTTTGTAACTTAGTGTCATAAATTATATTATGTTACGTTAATTATAAGCTTGCAAATATATAACTGAATTTCTTTTATCTTGTCCAGAAACACAATTTTGTTAAATGTTGTCAATTCTTGCAATGTAAATAAATATTTGGAATAAACACCATTGTTAATTGTTATTAAATTTTCTTAAATTAAAAATAACTTGAGTTTTGTTAAGTTGTTTTTGTGTATACATAATTCCTTCTTGGTATATTAAAAACATACATCTTAGTATATTGGTAACATACAACTTTGTGCTTAATTTGTGACTTTGTTGTACATTAAAAGTCTGACGATAAGTTACTAGTCTCTGGAAAGCGGTTGACATCTAATTATTAATTATTGCAAAGTAGGTGTTTATTTCAACAATTTATCCAGATAACTCAACAATTTATCCAGATTATTTCCGAAAATGATTAAGGAGATTATCATTTTCTTAAAAGATAATCTCCATAATATTTTATAGTCTTTTTTAGAATATAAGCTTGAGAAAGAAATAACAATTAGCGAATCAAGTACTATACTTTACCTATCAAAATAGGAGGATATCCATTGCGTTCAGTATCCTTCTTTTCAATAAGTTCCATGGTGGACGTAAGCAAATATCCATTTGGCGAGTTTTTCAATTCATTAGCACGTTCAGCCGCAATTTGCATAGCGGCTGCGGATTCGGGCCATCGTTTGAATTGTGAATGTACTCGGCCCATATACCATGCGCGTAATACTTTCGCAGATAACGCATAGACAGAGGTACGGTCATTAATCGCCTCGCTGACATGAGAAGGTAGTACCGACTAGATAAAAAAGAGATAAGCGTCTTTAAATTCATAACTGGTATTATGTTTTCTGCTCGTATATCGTATTTTGTATATCATTTCTTTATTTATTTACTTCAACAATAATATATTGTGGTTGAGCCTGTCAAAAGCCTTTGAAAAATCAGTGTGTATAGTATCAACCTCCATACACCTTTCAAAGGCCTTAATTTAGAATGTTTTGTAAGTTAATAGATTTGTGGCAGTGGAAGAGCCTGGACGATATCTATGGTGTTCATCATTCAGTAATTTGTTGCATGATAGAATCAAATAATCACAAAAAGCATCAAAGATTTTAGGTAGTTCAGATTGTTTACTGATAATTACAGATGTCAACCCTGTTAACGTTTTTGAAAAATTGGTGTTATATAACTATGTTTCCACAATTTAGGAAAGATTTGGCCATTAAGCGATAGATTAAATAATACATGAAGTGGACAGCAAGGTATAAAAGCACAATGCTTGACGAAAAGGCTAGGGATGCCATCGGGTCCCGGTGTTAATTGGTCCTTTAGCTGGAGCAACTTGTTTAAGATACTAGATCTATCAATAACTGTACAACCAAGACTTATCTGCGGGACATTCCATTTGACTTCATTCAGCAACTTAGGACATATTACTACACCGTACAGAATCTTCCAGATGAAAGAAACATATGCGACTTTTCTTAGAAACTCGAAAATGTGATCCAATAATTTGTCTATATATTCCAAATCTGCCTTCTAATTGATCAGATTGAAATTTTCCTAGTAATAAATATACAAAATCATATTTATGGAACAAGTGACAAGATGAATAAAAGTGTAAGTAGTATGTTTCAATGCTTGAAATGTATCGGCACTTAATTTTCCTGTGTGTTGTTTATTTTCAGAAAGAAACTTCAAACTTTCCCAAACACAAGGAGAATTGTAAAAATTTGATAAAAAGGCAACACGTTGATCAGATATGGTCTGAATTGGATTTATAAATATATCTTTCAAATGCAGACCAGATTTAGACAAACGAACATTGACTATATTCCATCACTTTAAAATTATTTTTAAAAACTCTCTGTTTCAATAAGCTGCAATTTTTGTTAATGAACTCAAGAACTGCAATATTTTTCTCATCAAATATTTTCACAGCTAATAAAACATTTTGATGTTCAATACTAGAAGAAAGTAAAACTTTTCTATAAAAATAGATAAAGCAGAACACAATTTTCCAATATTACTATGTTCACTGGTAAATAAATATATTTTCTAGGTCTGATAAATTGGCAAAAAGAATTAAAGAATTTTTTGAATTTGAAAGAATTTTTTTTTTTTGGTTGTCAATTATTTCTAGTTAATTTAAATAAATGAACAATAAAATATGAAGTTCCTCATCTGCTTTATTTTTAATTGAGGGTATTATATGAGATTTCGAAGAACTAGTTTTCGATGAAGTGGGATTTTGTAAGCTAACATTAGCTTACAAAATCCCACTGTAAGCGTTCACTTTCAATCTTTTGGAAAAGAAAAAACACTTACATAAAAAGTCGAATTTTTAAGTTTACTATCATAATTGCTGGAACAACCGGAAATAGAACATTTTTTTTGTCATGAAGTTATATTATATTTTTGTTGAATATTACACACTTAGTTATTATGCGACGCAATATCAATTTACTATTTAAAAAATATATACACAAAACAAAATTCAATTCGATCATCAAACTAACATGTGGTTTGAATCGTATAGGCCACCCGTTATGACGTGTGATGACGTGCATTTCGCTTGTGCTCAGAATCTTCCAGATGAAACAAACATATGCGACTTTTCTCCTTACTTCCAGAGGGGGTAGATTTATTACTGTAATGATATGCGTGTATTCATGGTTAGTGAATCCAATACCGACTTTACGTGCATGCTCAAAATACAGAGTTGCGAAATATTCCGCAAATAAACAAGCTATGTCGTAACCGTTGTCAGCATATTTGGTTGCATAATACAGTTTCGAAGGAATATTACGATTTCTTCTTTTATCATTGATAAAGTGCCAAAAGAACTTAGGATGGTTAACTATACTATTATTAACGTTTTCGACATATTTTTAATAGCAACTAATAGCATCTTAGAGCAACTATTACTATCTGTGATAATGTGACCTTCTCAATAACCGGATCCCAATCTGATTTAAGAGGTTGGCTGGTGGAAAGGCTGGTGTTTCCAAACAAAAAGTATGAAATCAGAACATTTTATGGAAAATAATACAAAGAGAATGGATATCTATATGTACTAAAAGATATCGCAAGCTCTAGTCAATTAATATTTTGTCACGCTACCAAATATTAATTGTATTGAGTTGATTTAATAAAATTATTTGTCAAGTTGTTTTAAAACATATATTACTCTACATTTTAATGACCATGTAATTTTGTCTTTGTTGACAAATTTCACATTTACTGTTCTAATATAATTACAAGTACAATCAGTTCAAAAGTTGGACACAATGTGTGAGTTAAAAATAATACTGATGAACCAATTATAGATCCTTCGATAATTGTGGATGAGTTTGCTATGTAGGTTATAAATATTGTCATTTCAATAAATACTAACTCCCGTTCTGGACCTGACAATATACCAACTATTTTTATTAAAAAGTGTTCGATCATTCGCTGACAACGGGTGATGTATCCAAGAACGGGGCAACAGCTGCTATCATTTAGTTATACAAAACGAGAGACAAAACTAAAGCAGAAAATTATAAATCACTGAGCTTGACATTAGCTCTAACAAAATTTGTGATTGAAAGTTCAGCAATTGGTAAAACACAGCATGGATTTCTGGCCAATCCACTGCTACCAACATATTACTAATATTAAATGAAGTGACAAACAAACTTGATGAGCCCGTATACTCATTGATGTTATATATGTACTTTGAAAAGGCCTTCCACAAAGTACCAACACAAAGACTATTATACAAACTAGATGCTATTGGAGTGATTGCTTAGTTGGATCAGAAGATTTCTGACAAGACATACCAGATTTAAATTATATCTGTTCCAATTAATGTGTTATAATAAGCAGTATGTCTCAAGGGTCCGTCATTGGATCTTTCTTGTTTTTGTGCTATATTAGTAACATGCTGAAGGCAAAATCTATCACTATGCAAATGACACAAAAGTTTTGAATTATCCGAACGATACAAACGACAACAGAAAAGAAAATTTGGACCAACTTTATAATTGGATTTAATTTGATTATTGCAGCTATATTTAGCTAAATGTGCAATTTTACAAATAGACTAATCCTGTGAAAAATTTTACTTAAAATGAGAACACATATTTGAGTACACAGCGATTTAAAATGAGAACACATAAAAGGCCTAATAATAAAGAAGACAAACACATTAAATATAACAAAAAATCACCCCTACACTACCAGATGTTATCGTATATTTGACCAAGACTTTCCCATGGTTATTTGATGTAGAAACCGTACTTTGATAAAAACATCGATATGCGTGAAAGAGTTCAAGGAAAGATTACTAAGATATCAATTTCTCTCAGAAATCTACTTTATAAAAAGCGGCTTGCAAAATTAAAACTACGCATGTTATTAGCAGGGGTACAAGAGATTTAAAAATGTTAATAAACGCACGTTTGCAAAATTGCATTATCCATCATTTCTAAATTACCTACGCTGCAAATAATTATTATATTTTTGGACAAAAAGTAGCGATATTCCAAATTTTACTATTTATTAGTAGTGTCGTTTGTACTGATAAAAATATCAGTTCGTAATCAGTCATGGTGATGGAAAGGAAGTGAAAATCTGTCAAATAAACACGATCAATTCAGTTCGTTCAGTTTAAAAACTTAAATCAGAACATAAGAAATACGACTATTATCTACTTGCCTCAAGGATATATTAAACCAGAGAACGCAATAAAGTCCAGACCTTTCGTCGATTGAACAGTAATAACCAACCAAACCCGCTAAATTACAAGTCTGTCATTGATACTATACACGCACGACCAGCTAACAGTGACCAAAAACCAAGTTTTACAAATATTAAAGGAGTATTATTAAGTTTTTATATAAAATAATATTACAAAAATAGAAAATGTTGAAACAAATATACTTACCAATTGAGAACAAGATTCTGACCATTCACTCACTTGCTGTAATACAACATCCAGGAGTCTGCAAGCTTCTTGCGGTTTTTTACTTTGAGCAATCAAATATAAATTACGATGTATCGTTCGTTCGATACGTAACGATATCAAATACGCCAGGCATAATTGGTCATCTTTATTTTCTTTCCCTTCTGAACATACCTGTAAAAGATTTTTTAACGTTATTTGTAAAATCTAAATTCAGCAGTAGTTTAAGAAGCAATATAAATACGGAGTGCATTTTCACGGGAGAGTGATATTTTTCAATGATGAAGTTATTTTACGGTAAACTACAATTTAAACATTTCTCTGAAATATCTTCCTACCGATCCATTTTTTAAAATTTGAGAACAAGAAGAAATCACAGAGTCAAATATGATGAATATTTGGAACAAAGTAGCGATTCGTAACCAAATTAAAAATTTTAAAATCTGTAATTTCTAAATATTTTATAATGGTTTTAGTAATTGTGCTTTAAAAACAGCTGGTAAATAAGAAGGATCATTATCGTGTTGGAAGAACACTTTTCTTGGTAATTGTGGTAATTTTTTATTAAGTTCGGGAATAAACGTGACAGCAAGTCAGCATACTATTAACAAGTTATCGGTTTTCCTTTTTCAGATTATTCAATAAAGGTTACACCTTTAAAATCGCAAAAAACTAACTTTTGGCAGTTTTGGCTTTCTTGGGGGCATCTTCCTTGGGACAAGTCTATTGATTGGATAGAATTTTAATTTCTGGAGTAATACTCATTCAGTTCAGATGTTTACTTCATTTTCTATCCAATTTATTTTCAATCGGCGATCGTTAATTGCAAAGGCACCGACTTTATTAATGATTTCTGGACTAGTTGACCACATTTAAAAGCAAAAATCGAATTAAAAATCATTCCATGAGGGGAAGCAGATTCACGATACTAACCTTTTCCTCGGTTTCTTCAATTATTTTTTCATGAAAAAATAATGTTCAAGTAAATCAAGTTACACTCGAAATTAATTTTTGTTCCATATTTACACAAGAAAGAAAAGTTTTCTTGAAATAGGTAATATAAAATATAAGATTTATCTGTTAGATTTGTGTGAAACTTTTACAGTAGATATCAGAAACATCCACTGTCCACAGCTTCCACAGCCAGCAACATAATCACGGTAGCAAAAGTTTTGCCAAACTTTGAAAAGCCATTCTTCTGTCAAACCGTCCTCCTATATGACAATCTATAAAAGCGTATACTCAACCTTTTTAACTTCACTAATTACATCTCTTAAATCCATTAGCGTGTCGTCTAAAATTTTAATCTTGCTCTGCGTACCATCGGCTCGAGCAAGACTTTCATCAAGATGTTCAATCGACGATAAGAACAAACGGACGCGCTCCAATCGTACCGATATTTTAACGTTTACATCTGGTTCACCCTTAGGACCCTTCTTTAATTGCCACACCACTTCACGCAGGACTTGCGCTTTAGCATTGGCCAAATCTTGACGAGCCTGCGCCGTGAGCTCGAGAACTCCTTGTGAACGAAGTTCTAATAGATCGACTGCCTCTTCATCACCTAGAAATATATAATAAAAAACAATTAGCGTTAATAATGACTATCAAATATGAATATAAACTAATATCCACAAATTCAGATAATAGGTAGAGGGAACATTTCTAGTGCCGTCACGGTTTTCAGTGCCGCGCCGTGAGTACGAGGCGCCTTTGTGCAAAATATTTTTTAGCGTTTTGTACAAAACAAAATTTAAAAAATAAAATAACACACACATTATTCAATAAATATAACAATATGTAGCAAAATAGCAAACCTAACGAAAATACATATAAAAGAAACGTTGTATTTAAATATTAATTAACACGCCTGGCGTTTGCCGCCACAACAGTTCTTTTAAAAATATGGAAATGGATGACCTAAAAAAAAGAGGTCATCACTCCTCAAAAAACTAAAAGGAAATGAGGTGTTTTATTCTCACTTCAATTCATTTTGCATTTTGCCAAGCGGCCAGCGCGATTTGTTTTCGATTCCGGAATGTCCGGAATGGTGACTAATATTTTTCTAACATTGGCAAAAAGGCGCCCTTCATCTTTAGGCGCACACCCACACGCCGCGGTCCTGACTGTTTGATTATACATTGTAAATTGTCATTTACAGCTTTTCCATCTCAGATTGGCATTTTCTATCAATGGCCGGTTTACTTTCAGAACAGGTTGTATGTTGAAACTTCTACTCAATAAAATTAGAGAACTCAATGTAGACACTAAAAGAGAATCAACGGAAAGCAAATACTTGAGACTGATTTTGCTAACATTTAACTTTAATCTTCAATTTACTGAAAATAGCAGAGTTTCAAACTGGTCAAAAAGCTGTCTAAGTAATATGTATTTGTCATCATAAAGCGCAAAAATAGACTTACATTTAAAAAAAGCATACATAGCAAACTTAAACTTTAGATTACCTATATGTTACTGCCAGCATATTTACTGTGATTTGTAAGATACGAATAAATAATATATACTACATTTTAATCTTCTCTTGATCCTATTACTTCTTTCCTTATAGCTCCTACTTCTATCGCTCGGCCCCTTTTATTTTCTCTCTCCTTTTCCGTAACAATCTGTGCATATAGCATTCTCTTTCTCAATAATTCTCTTTCTCAAGTATCCGGAATTTCCCATTTAAAAATATTAATTTGATTTTTTTTTTCTGCAATAAGATGGCAGCAGTACGTATAGTTATGATGTACAACATGAAAGAGATCTGTCAACTGGTTTGTTTAATCTGCTGGTGTTATTAGTTAACCTCAAATATGTCGCGATTTTTACAATGATTAAATATTTTAAGCAAAGAGTTTGTCTGAAATTGTGTATTGCCAACGGAATTTCGCGACCAAATGTTCTGACCGGCCAAAAGACAATAGCGACCAAATGTTGTGACCATAGAGTAATCAATCTGATGAGCCACGTCCTAAAAACCTTTAATATCATCCAAACACGCATATATAGAAAACTCGACGAAAACTTAAGTAGCACTCAGTTTGACTTCCGGAAGGGATTGGGCACCAGAGAACTGAATTATCTTTCAATATATGTCCTTATACCACGAGCACGTGACGTCAACACAAACGTCTTCGCAAGCGTCTTCATAGATTTTGAAAAAGCATTCGATAAAGTTCACAACAAACTCATCTCAATTTTAAGGGAATCAGGAATCAACGACAGAGATACAGAGGTGATATCAAAACTATATCTCCAACAAAAGGCCATAGTTCGAGTTCAGAAGAAACATCAGAACAGTTTAACGTGTACTCAGAACATTTGTGGCGAACGCATGCAACAGATATAATAGGAAGATAAACTGCTTAAATATTGATCATCGGTAAGAACCACATCGACAATCTTCAGTTTACTGCATTACATTGGCCGAGACAGATACATACCTGGGTTGCACTCTAAATAAAGAGTGGGACTACTTTCGAGAAATAAGGTGCAGAATTGAAAAAGCAAGAGGTAGATGTGCAACTTATCCCTAAAAATTGGTACTAGAATTAGAGTTGCGAAATGTTACATACTCTCAACCCTTCTGTATAGGGCTGAAGCGTGGACACTTACTGATACATCATGCAAACGCATAGATGCATTTAAGATGTGATGCATTTGCCGCATGCTCGGGATTTCTTGGGGGCATCAGGTGTCAAACGAAACGGTCCTGCAACACATCAATGGAGAAATGGAATATCTGACAAATGTCAAATGTAGAAAACTGGAATACCTCGGCATACAATGCGGAACAAGAAATATTATCTACTTCAACGCATTCTACAAGAGAAAATAGCATGTGAAAGATCAGCAGGACGGAGCCGAATATCCTAGTTGCGAAATTTACGAACATGGACCGGAATGACATCAACAGTTTTATTCAGAATGGCAGTAAATAAAGTTATATGCACCAATGTGATTGCCAACATTCAGAGAGGATAGGCACTTCAAGAAGAACTTAATTTTATATGCGAAATCGATGATGCGAAATGTTGAAAACGCCCTATGATGAATCAGTTTACCCAAAACTCAAGCCTACGAATGGTACAAAGCATTAAAAGACCGAGAAGCCGAGAAATTTGTCTCATTCCTGTCGTGCTTCAACGTCTTCAACCGAAGAAAACATCAATAAAGTCAAATCGAGAGATAACTTGTAATACAGCGTTTCACACGAAATCGTACGTACTATTCTTGTTAATTTGGGTACATTATGATAATTTGCGTATAAAATACGTCGTTACTGGGCTTATTCCGAATGAACTAAATTATCTCCAAAAAAATCATCGGAAAGAAGTTACTAAAGACATGCACAATTGGTCTAAATCCGATCCTATATTCATGAAACACATTATCACGGGTGACGAAACATGGGTTTTAGAGTTTGACATGAAAACAATTCAACAAATTGCTGAATGGAGAAGGGAAGGGTATGCTATTATTATCTTGCCTAAGGAAGAAACTGTAAATCAGAATAGAGTACTACTTGAGCGTCATGAGACGTTTAAGTGAAAATTCGTCTCGACACCCAAACTTTGAAAAAACAATAATAACGCATCTTCATACAAAGGGTTAATTGTGACAGATTTTTTTATTAATCTCCGTGTACAATTGATACATTCCCACCCAAATTTTTCCTGTTTTCAACACTAAAATTATCATTTTGATTCAATTGAATCTATAAAATTCGTTGAAAGAGCTAAAAGATATTCCCGAGAATGCTTACAAGATTTTTTTTGATGATTGGTTAAAAGTATGTGTGTATTGCTTCAAATTGGCATATTTTGAAGGTGACAAAAATAAATATGGATGAATATAAATATGTGTAGAATGGGTTGAAGTGAATATAATTTTGAACGTGAATAAATCAGTGAACACATAAAACTTTAATTCGATAACTAAAGTTTTATTTGTTCGATGACTAAGTGAATTATTACCTATGTTATAAGCACAATAACGCAGATTAGGAGCAATCTCCTCAACTCTTTGTTTATATGGAATTTGTTCGTCTTCAGGCAAGGCCGAAGCGAGTTCCTCATAGATGACTTGAGCTTTCTTGAAATTTTCAGTAGCTTTTGTCCATAATTTTAGTTCAAAATGTAATGTCGCATGAATCCAGGCAATATAGGCCTGCGCTTCGAGCTTTGTTCTGGCATCACAACGTTCAATCTAAGAATAATAAATTTTAAAGCTTATTTCATAATATAGTATATCTCTATCACATCTTATAAAAACGCAAATTATACTGATTACTTTTAGTAGATATTTATTTCTATGCAAGCTCATAATTATGAGAATAATTGTATTAATTTCTTATCTTTATTCGATTTTTGTAATTCTGATGAACTTGCTGACATTGACATAAAATATGTAAGTGAATTTTATGAAATAACACAAGTGCAATGTGCAATCCATATATTACAACGTGCAATTAGCGATGGTCTAAAGCAAATGCACATTGCTAATGTTATATCCAAATTTCTTAGTATTCGCAGTGGCTCCTAGAACTCTAGATGAATGAAATTTTAAAACGATGTACAGAAAAACGGAGCACTACTAGACCAAGAAACATGTTAAGGGAGTTCGTACAATCATGATTTAGCGTGTTGTAGAATTAAAGACAATTCTTGAAGATATGGCAAATTCTGCTTTTACAATAAAATATATCAAATGAAAACAAACTGAAACATCTATGTAAGTAAAAAAGAACGAGCAGAAAAGACGATCTGGTTCGAAAAGACTCAAGCATCAATATAAGTACAAATGAAACTTCATTCCTGGCACTTGGCAAATTTAGAAGAGGGTGGAAAAAACCAATTTTCAAATTATCTCAAATTGGCGGAATGCTGGCGGAAGACATCAGAAACTCTATGCTAAGAAGAGATGTCACTTTATGCGCTAACAAGATACCGTTAGTTGGAATATATGTAGACACAAAATGTAAAATAATTTTGAATAAAGAACAGATCGAGATAGGTAAGCTTGCACTGTGTGACCATGCTGTTCGCATGGAAATCATACTCTGAGCATAGAAAACATAACTCTTGAAAATCTAGTTGAGAGTAGAGTGCCAGCGCGTGCAATAATGACTGTTAATCAAACTAAGACAAATTAGTAGTTTTTAAAAAATATCTGGTTGATAAAAAAACAAAAAACGTCGAAAGGAAGCCTAATAAAAATGAAGCCAAAGATACTCTTTGCAAGATCAATTTGAAGTTTTTACTTCGTTAGTACCAGGTATAGTACAATTGTGTAGATTGTGACTATAGTTCAACCATATCGGGCCATCTTCAGACATACAGATTAGGAGCTCTAGGGGTTATATGGGTTCCATTATTGGGGTGTTTCAGGTGACCATATTGGGCCTACAACGGATTGGACTTAGTGGTGTTAGTGTTAAAGTACAAAGGGAGAGAGTCGACAACTAGATAAACGGGAGCAATAAGACGACAACGATTACGAGGGATTGGGCCTACGAGGATTGGTGATGTCAAAGACTAAACGGGAGAGAGTTAACGACCAGCTAGATGGGAATAACAATAGACAATGACGAGGGATTGGAGTTGTTGATGTCAACGACTAAACGGGAGTCAACTACTAGACAGACTGGAATAACAACACGACAACTATAGTGATGAGATAACGACAAAGAATAAAGGAAACGACAACTATACGAAATAACGACAACTATAATTCGAACTATAACGACAATTATAACAACGATAACGACAACAACAGTTACAAACGACAACTATACAAGATACCGAGAATTATAACAACGAATACGACAAGAATGACAAACGACACAGCAAATTATAAAATATCTTTAATTATAGTAAGTGGTCTCTCAAACTCAATTGTAGCTAAAGTAGTTCTTATAAGCTAATATTTTATATTGTAATTTAAATTGATTTTAGATATTTAATTATGATTCAATTCTTTTATGTAAATAAAAATAATTACTTTACATAACTCCTCCAATTGCAAGGCATAAAAGCAGGCTTTTCTTAATTTTTCAATAAAATGAAACTTTTTTCTTGGTTCCGTGTTTGCTTCTTGTCTCAATTGCATAGCATATGCCCAACATCTTTCAACGAGCATAACAGGCAATAGCAAATAATGTTCATCTGCTGTTGGCTTATTGATATCATTTTCCGAAACATCTCTGCGCCTATAGTGTTTCTTGTCACCTTGTGGTAACTTCAACACTTTTCTTAATCTAGCTATACGTCTTGAACAGTAGCCTTTGTACCTTTGGTAGTCACCATGGCGTAAACCATGCTGTTGATGGCAGTCCTTTACAATTTTTAATACTGTATAAATATTAAGGAATTTACTAAACAAAGAGCTCTGATAGAGACTAGAATAGAATTGAAAAAAGAATAATTTATTACATATATTGTAAATAATTAGTAGGCTTAATTATAAATAAAGGATACATTCTAAAGTTATCGGTTTCAATGGCTCTACATGAGGCTCTATTTTTGCAACTTTAGTATCACCACTACCTTCTGACGTGCCCATAATTATGTTTTCAGAAAACTAAAAAGTACACGAAGTTGACGTCGTCAATTACATGTGTTGATCACAGCTGATGTGTTGATCAAATCAAATTTAATCAATTTATGTCAAATTACATAAATATCATACATAAGGTATGTTTGATAGCCAATTCCAAATGACAATCAGTTACTTTGGACTACATGTTCTCATAAAATTACGTTCAGAAATTAAAAATATAATTTAAAAAAATTTCAATTGTAAGAATTCTTCTTTTCGTATTTTGTTACTTTGGGAATATGCATAAAAATATAGTTTTTCTTTTAATATTTCTCAAACAAAATGTTACAATGCAATTTAGAATTTAAAAGCAATAAACATTTTATTAGTCAAATAATACTAAATTTTAATAATAACAAACCTTTTATTAACTAAACATCAATTCATGGAAATTAAAAAAATTCTAACTTTTTAATGGTGTTGCAATATCATATCAAATAATGATATGGTATTGCAACAAAAACCAACGATTTCTAGAAACACCTAACCTAACTGCACGAACTTTTAAATATGTGTAGACAGTGTAATATATCACGTAGATACTGCAGATAATACAAATAAATAGCAAGATAGGCGATTTTATTTTCAATTGGTAACCGTTATGTGTTGGACGCAACCAAAGTCGTTTTCCATGGCCGCTAGAACTAATTAAAATAAGATTGTTTTTATGCAAACGAACTTAGAAAGAAGTTAGAAAATCGTTAATATCTACATATGCACCAAAAACTTAGCAACAGACGCGTCTGTCAAGTGTAAAGTGATAAATTTGAATGGACTAATAGAATTTACGCATCGTTTGTAGTTGTCGCAAAATCGCGAGTCTGTGAACTAAGGTTAATTCACCAAATTATACCGGACTACTCTGAAATTACTTCAACGCAACTTGGACAGTCCGAAACTGATTACTCTAAAGCTAGGTTCCAAATACACGTATATTTTATAAGAATAGTCCACTTTTAGTTTTAGTAGGAACTGGGTATCTTGACCTTGAATACGCTTACAGACAAACAATAAACGAATATTATGTAAAATTTTAGAGAATAGGGAGTTCCCGCTGGCTTAGCGGTAAACGATAACACTATTTTTGAAGTACTGTGCAGTTACCGAACATAACGTTACGCTAAATAATGATCGAACTACGATAAATATGCTGCTTTACCGGGACAATAACGGACACGATAGATTCATCGAAGACAATAATCATGGCAGGTAAACGTTTGCGGTTGGGTCTGGTTGATGATTTAGAATTATTACGATTGGGCGATACATAGCTCGTGATGTACCATCAATAAATCCACAATTTGTTACGATAAAAAATAAATACATAAATACACTATAAAAATAAATACAAATTAAAACTTTCCTCCATCTGAAACATGCTGATCAATTATTCTAATCTCCTTAGGTAATCTTAATGCTCTCAAAAGTCGTACTATATCCTCTCGGTCAAATCGGAAACATAAAAGAATTGCTTCATTTGAAAAGTTCTCTAATCTGAATTTTCCATAATGCATTGCACGAATACAACGCGGACGTCGCTAATGTTCAAGCAATGCAATTGCGTCCTACATTTAATTAACATCAATACCACCTAGCGCAGCTATGCGTCTGGATTAAATCTTATGTACCATTATTTATTATAGGAAGAAACCACGTTAAGTAATTTTTATTGCAATTTACGGTAACATAAATGAGGTAGCTTCGGAATTTCAGTAAACGTTATGTTCGAAAACCGTATGTCATCATAAACATTTAGCTCCATCGTAAGTTTAACGTGCCCTGTGCAGGAATTCCCTAATTTCAAACAATATCAAATTTTTCTTTATTACATATAGTGTGTTATAATTAATTAGTCGATTTATAAAACAAAATAGCTTCAACCTTGTTCTGCACGAGCGGTTCCTTTTCGAATTGTACGTATACCTAATTTTCTTTGTTGCCTGTCTTCACCCTAACTCACTGTGGAATTGGTCTAATTTGTTTAATATAAATTACTCATAGAAAGTATTCTTTCAAAGAAAAATATGTATAACTTCAAAACAAATTTAAAAATAGAATGTAACAAAATTACAATTCAGTGGTAATTTTGTTACATTCTATATA
>WYDF02294680.1:0-16013 GCA_009867245.2 Adranes taylori | reverse complement strand
GATTTTTACCCACTAAACTCCACTCCCTGTTGGGATTTTATCCATTAGGAGGTTGGTGAATTTATTATTGAGGCTTTGGGATTTGTCATTCCCTTCAGCCTGGAACTGGCTCTCTAGACTTTCAATCGGGAATTCCACCCCTTATATAGGCCGATTTACTAGAGCATGGGAGACGGCTGATATCGACGACGTTGGCGGATTGCGCCTAATTTCTCGTTACAACATTCAACATACTCATGCATAATTAATACACAGCAGCACCTATTACGAGACAGAATCTAGTCTGCGCGCGAACGCCAATGCAGATACAGAGATCATTAGGCGGAGTTCTACGAATCTTTTTTCTTTACATGACACATTTTTTGTGGTGAGGGTGATATTATTATTTTTGATTTTCTTCATTTTTTTATTGACCTCACGCGGTACCCCAAACCACTTGGTTCCGCGGAACACAGGTTAAGAAACACTGCTATAGATAATCATAAGTTAGTTAAGTGATGTATTTATTTTTTAATTAAGAATTCAATTAAAATTTGATTTGTTTGTATATAATATGAATGAAAACATACATATAGTACGTATAGACTGTAAAAACATATAACTGCGTTAAGAGATAAAATTTTATTAATAAATCTAGATTATGGTAATATTTGATCAATTTGAATAGTTCCAAATTCTATAAATAAAATTGATGCTATAAATTACTGTCACGTTTATGAATAAATATGCATATTATAATCATTTATTTCACATTCACATGTACTCGTATCGTGTTCCAACTATTATTGTTATTATCATCATTAGAATAATATTCATAAATATTAATTATTATTTAAAAATGATAATAATGAACAAATATGCGAGAGACAGTTTTTTTTCTTATAATTTCATTTCTGAATTCTGATTAATCATTTAATTGAGTGATTGTTGAAAGTTAAATGCTAATAATAATAATGATGTGTTTTTAATTGATTTCTAAAAGCTCATATTCGTGACTCAAACGACTTGGATTTTCATATTATTTTAGTAATTCCCGGAGACAGGTAGTCAGATATGCCTACGTTTTGATTAAATATTAGTTGTTAGTACTTGCTGAATGTTAATGATTTCTTAATACAAAAATGTATATTATTATAGAAACTAGTTTGTCCAAATTCTTAAACAATTGATTCGTTTTAGTATGTCATGTAGATTTTTTTATAAAAAAAGAGTTATTCGCAAAATATTGTAACCATGATTATTTTGGACATTTAGAAATCACAATCCATAAAGAATTCATACATTTTTCCAGATTTATTGAAATGGTGTATAGTGATAAGTTAATAATATCACATTAACCAAACCTGGTATAGGAAATTTAAGTAACGACAAAACTGACCGCTAACTAAATAAAGAAGGCAATTGTGTCAGCCTACAGCTAAAACCGTTAGAGTATCCAATGGTGGCTAACAAGGATGAGGCAGCAAGTTTGAAAAAACGTTAATAAGTAATAATAAGGCGATAAAGCTGGCGAATGGGTGAGCTATCTCAATGATTACAAAAAAACCTTGAGGACGGCAAGGAGGGACTCTTGGAGGAGGTATTGCGAGGAAATAAAAAGTACTCGGCAAACACCGAGACTACAACAAACTCGCTCGAAATGAACTTTCACTGCAATAGGTACTATGCGCAAATCGTCTGCTTTGCGCATATATACGATCTGAAAGGGTGACCTTGGAAGAACCTTGGGCACTGGAAGGACTGACAAGGGGTGGGGGCAAGACGAATTGTCAATACAAAAAATGTTTAATGCGCAATCAAGGCATTCAAATCTTACAAATCATCTGGAAAGGATGGCATCAAGCCTATAATGCTGCATATCATACATATAGTACTGCAACCTTTACGCAGATTATTTATCAGAGTTTTTCAGGGTTTTTCTTTTTGGTGGTTTCACCCACCTTGCATTACAACAAAATCCATGGACTTGGAAGTAGGTAAGGGTATTTATACCAAAGCCAGGAAAAACTACTGAACTGGGCTTTATATCTATAAGTGCCATGTCTTTTATTCTCAAAACTTTATAGAAGATATTAGACCGGCACATTAGAGATGAGATTCTGATTCAGAACCTTGCAGTTCCGTGCTGGTTACAACACGGAAGCAGCACTTCTCCAGATGGTTAACAGACTGGAAAAGCTAACAGACAACTTGATATTGAGAGAGCGTTCGACAACACCTCCTATGAATCAATTATAAGATGCATGGCGGAGTAGGGCATGAGTAGCATAACCTGCTATGGATGGATCAAGTCGATGCTCAAGAGTAGAAGCGTACAAGCGGCACTTACTAGGAAAAAAATCTAAGCGAGGGTCTTCTCAGAGAACGGGATACTGTAGTGGCTTCCAGGCGCTATGCAGTTTGAAAAGCAAGGTAGTTACGTCTTTGGGTACGCAGATGACATCGTTATCATAACCCAAGATAAACTCAATTCAACTCTTAGGGACCTTACGCAAGGAGCATGTAATATTGTTAAAAAATGGACAACGACAACGAGCCTTAATAAAGGGTGTTTGAACAGATATTAAATGTGAACGGGGCTTAAACGTCAATTGTTTTTTGAGGTTAAGTTTTTGCTTTGACATCTTCAGTCATTTACAAATTGAATCATGGAAAAGTTGAGCATTGAACAACGCGTTAAAGTTGTTGAAGGCTATTACAAAAATGGACGTTCAAACAAAAGTGCGTTTCGGATTCTTCGTGATTTTTTCGACCCACATAATCAACCAATCGAGAGTGCTATTGGCAAAATTGTGAAGAAATTCCAAGAAACTGGGTCTCTGACAAATGTTAAGAAACCAGTACGTGCTGTTGCAGAACGCCAAGCCGAAAACATTGCTGCAGTGACGGAGAATGTAGCCGAAAGCCCAAACACTTCTATTCGACATCGAGCACAGGAGCTGCACTTGCCACGGCCACTTTACATCGGATATTGACAAAAAATCTGTCGTTGCACGCATATAAAATTCAATTAACGCAAGAACTTAAGCCGGCGGACCATTTAAAGCGCCGTACATTTGCCGATTGGATTGGACGCGAACAAAGACAAGTGAATAACGAATTTTCCACCAAAATCTTCTTCAGCTACGAAGCCCATTTTCATATGAATGGCTACGTCAACAAGCATAATTGCAGAATATGGGCTGATGAAAATCCAAGGGCAATTGTCGAAACACCAATACAACAAACTTTTTGTGGTAAAAATTGGAAGATTATGATATCTGGTTTCAACAAGATGGCGTCACGTGCCACACAGCCCACGCCACAATGGCTCTCCTGCATGAGAAGTTTCCCGGGCGCATTATCTCCCGAAACAGTAAAGTTAATTGGCCATCGAGATCTTGCGATTTGACACCGTCAGATTTTTTTCTTTGGGGTTATCTGAAGAGTAAAGTCTATGCCAACAAGCCAACCACCATCCAGCAACTCAAAGATGAGATTTCACGGTGGATTAATTTACCGTTTACCGGATGAAAGGCTTAGGCAGCCTAAAACTTGTGAAATACCTTGCACAATACTTTATTCCAAACTTACTTGGAATCTGCACTTCAGACACTTAACAACACCAGAAACGTATGTTTTGACCTATGACTGGCTATGACAAACTCAGTTACGCTGACCAGGGTATAGAGGCATTGCAGGCAACTAAATGGCAGATTCACTAAAAGACATATAGCACTCAGTTCCCTGGCCCAGAGCCGGCTCTGGGAATAGCTGCTAGTTCCATCAGATAAGCAATAAAAAAGTTGACTATTCAAAAATACATAGATTGCTGCTCACAATCAACAGCAAATGCTCAATATAGCAATTCCTTTCTAGAGAAGCAATGTAAGAACGAAACCTCAGATTTGCTAAAACTTGCCAGGAATAATATCAAAACTACAACGACAGCTTACACAGGAACGCAACTCTGAAGGATAATATGAAGAATATTGGCTTACACACTGTTGAAGTAGAGTGCAAGCTGTGTGGAGGACAGTGAGACAACTCAACATATCTTATGTGACTGTGAAGCATTGGAATCCAGAAGGAAAGACCTATGACTCTGAATTGGTACAAAATCGCTTTCACCAGAAAATATTGAAACTGATACAAGACACAGATATATTGGAGTGGTGTAACTAAACGATGAGGGAAAGTACAATAAACCATTCGGCTATAGTGCTATGGAGGAGCATTTTGCATACAACAGTGAAAATTTCACAGAGGTGAAAATATTCGTCCTTCATAGATTTTGGATCGCTGAATGGTGTCAATTGCTTTTAAAGCAGTCTTTGAGATTGCTTAAATATTTTTGATAACAACATGCTGGTTTTCTTTAATCATGTGCCGAACTACACTAAAAAATTTTTCGATAAGTGCCGTTGGTTTTTTGGCTTGAAGTTTTAGAAACTGACATTTAAGTAAAGTTGCGCACATTGAAATTAATTGTATCATTGCTTTTTGTTAACTAAGGAAAAACACAATTTGGGAACACTTCTGGGATTTCCTCGAACCATTCTTTAAGTACCGATTAAAAGTGGTGCAATCACATGTCGATTATGTTCTTTCAAAATCTTTTTCTCGCTGATCTCTTCTACACTCTTGTTGCATGATGTCCTTGAAAAGGAAAATTAGAAGTATGAAATTGGAACAAATTATTTCTCCAATTATTTCTATAATTAAACGTGTAAACGTTAAACGATTAAATTTTGAAAGAAATTTGTTTGAAAATATTATAACTTTCTTAGGTTAGCTTAGTGGGAAACTGGTAGCCTTGATATACCGTGAAACAATTATAATTAATCTCGGAAGCAATGAAGCATGAACGTGATTTTCTAGAAAAGAAGACACAAAAGTACTGTGAATACTATTCTAAATGGCTGGCGCATCTGAATAAGCGTTACAATGTACAATATTAAAAAAAACGGAGTTCATAATCCGTATAGAACTGTGAATTTATTTTGATTTAACGCCAAGATCCAACAATGTCATTCATATTTTAAGTTACATCGTCATTTGAAGAAGCGAAGGTCCAATAATCTAACCTTGCAGAATGCCAAATCAGCTAGCGCTTCAAACCTTGTCCGATAGATAGATAGCTCATTATTTATAATAATAATACTTATAGCACCTTTTTTAAATACTTTCTGCGGCACAGGATACGAAGAATGTACTATGTGCATATACTGTTTGCTGTTTGTTTACAAATAAATTTAATAAACACGGACACGGGAAATCAACGATGCGTTAAATTAGTGGTTTCTGTTTCATTGCTTATATACTTCACATGAGATAGATCAAAGAAATAACAATGAAGAAATCATACCCAGAAGAGTGGACATAACTAATATTCGTCATTTGATAACCTCCGCTTATTTGAGAATTTAACATAAATTATCTGCTATTTGTACTGCGTGCATAAGAAAACATTAAAAGAGCGAAATAAGAAAAATCGAAAATAATAAATGCAGAATAAAACTGTACACCCAAATCAATAGCTATTAGTCGAAATTACCGAAATAATACAAATATTACACCACAACAAAACTAACTAAAAGAATAAGAGACAACAATCAATGGACTGAAGAGAATTTACTAACAAAAAAGCGAGGAAGAATCGATCACGATATTCACCATGCCACTTGTTTTTTTTTTAGGTTTGCCTGAAAAAAATGTTCACTCTTGTGCTCATGGCCCAAATGCTCATAGCCTATAGCCATGGTTTCTAGTTGAGACATCCACGGAGATGCACGCTGTGTGAGAGTCTAACCCACTAAACAAATCTTCCTCTAATTCTTACCACCACGGTTTTCGCATCACCGATAATGGTATACTTCGCACCGTATCATCGCTTTTACTTCAAGTATATCTTAATGCTTGTCCTGGAGTCGTGATCTTATCTTCTACTGTTGGGTTACATTTAGTAGTTCCCTGTAGCTGTCTGCAAATTTATGATATACATGTTTACTATCTCGTCATTACCAGTAGATTATCTGTTATTATCTGCTTGCTCTTTAGCCTTAAGTACTTTGTGTTCCACTCTTCGTGTTCCACTATCTTTTCCATAATTACGTCCACTTTGATTTTCTGACCTAGAATATCTTCCAATTCTTTTCTTTCTACGCTCCCAACTGGGCAATCCAGAATAGTGTGGGCTGCCTCGTCTCTGGGTGCTCTGCAGAGCGCACAAATTTCGCTATGTACTTTGCCTATTCTTTTAAGATATGCTTGGAAGTGGCCATGTCCTGTCAATAGCTAGGTTAATCTGTAGCTAAGTTCGCCATGCTTTCTATTAACCCATATCTCAATATTTGTTACACACTTCCTACTCTAGTTTTTTCCATTGTAGAAATTCCATTGGTTTTACTACTTGGTCATGGTGGTGGCTCTCGCTTCCCGCTTTGCCTCTCTCCGATAGATTTCAGATTTAATTGTATCATATATCCGTTCCTCTTTCTTCCAAAAGTAAATCAGTTGGGATTGGCTCGGCGAGCACTTCTACTACGGAGGTTGCTACCGTTCGATATGCGCGCACAATCTGCAAGTTTGTACCTCTAGTTGCTCTACGCAACCTTACCCTATTGCTCGCTGGTCTTGTGCTTTGCATGAAGGATGGCGCACATCTAGTGGACTGGCCAGGGTCCCTTGTCTTAGGTAGGCTTATAATACTGCGCTCGATATTTGATGCCTTTTTAACTGCATTGAGTTCGTAGCGAGTTTGGTTTGGATTTGCCTCCCGTGTAAATCCCAAGTATTGAATTTCGTCTTTCACATGTACCGTAGTTCCTTCAATATTCAATACTACATTGTCTTTATCTTTACTATGTTTGCCTTTCCTTGCTGTTGACAGGAACGCTGCCTCGTATCTTTAGTGGGCTAAATGAAGTTTTTTCGGTTCATCCATTCCTTCACTACGTCCACACCTTCTTCGAGCATCCACTTAATGTTTTCTATGTTACGATGCGTCGCTATTAGCAGTGTATCATCTGCAAATGCGATTGCTTGGACGCCTCTAGGTATTTTTAACATTAGGATCTGATTATATGCTGTTCCACAGTACAGAACCTTGCAGTCACTGTATACTTTTGTTTCCTGTCGTTGCGGTGCCTTATTGGCTCTTTTGGCTATGCGCTGGACAGCTTTTATTGCGTCAGTGGTGGATTTGGCTTTACGAAAGCCATACTGCCAAATTTCAGAATGCAGGAACAAATCCACCAAAATTTGGTAAACAATAAATACGAATATCAGCGAAATACGAATACCATACAGAAGAAAATGGAATAAAAGAACTAAAACGTATGAAGGAATAGCCTACACCACAAAGTAGGAATTTGCGACTAAGCTAATTGTATACTATAACAGCAGGAGTGGGCAAACTTTTACATGTTGGGACGACTTTTTGGTGAGAAATGAGTTGGGACGACTTTTTGGAATGTATTTTCGAATTGGTATTTTTTATGCTCAGCTCTGAATTTGTGAATGTTCACGACAACTTCGCGGACGACCTTCAGACACCTTGTGATAGATAGATAGATAGACCTTTATTGGCATAATATATACAATCACAAGTACTTAACTTACAGAATAGTTAAACTTAAAATAAAAATATCGTACACTTCAATGCAAATAACAAAACAAAAAATAAAAACTAAACCAAAACAATACCAATAACACTTTCTTTTATTAACGCAAGGTTGGCGGACCTTGGCTCACCATCTTGTTCCATTTATGTCCTCATATACACTAACTTCTCTTCCTTTTTATCTCTCTTTAAATTCTCTTCAAATTCCTCAACCTACCTCCTTTGCGGCCCAAACACACAGTACTTTAATGTTTTCACAATACCCTAATGTTTGATTTTACTCTATTGGTTGATGAAAAGTAGTGTATCTGTAAGAATAATAATATTACGAAGGATATATGGATCTTTCTTAAAGATGACTTAAAGACGATCTTTCTCAAAGACGAAGTTAATTAAAATTATTAATATATTTGTAAAGCTCCTGCATCGAAACACAAATGCTTTTCTCGGCCGGTGACATGGCTGATGCCACTATCCTCATATTCTCAGCCAATATTCTTTCCCTCTCAACCCATACCAACCCTATTCATTCCCTTGACCAATGTTCCCATGTTTCTTCCTTTCTTCTGCATATTCTACATAATCTCTCATCCTCATTCATCCCGTACCAATTTCCTCGCTCCTCACATTCACACCTAAACCTAGCAACTATCTTCTTACTTTCTATACTCCATCCACACTGCATATACTCTGGCAACTCAAACATACATATACTCAAACATACCCCTTTTCAAGAGACCAACCTATTCTTTCACAAGCTTTATGCCCTAAACCATTTTTTTGCCCTAAACCATTCATTCGTACAGCCTTCTTTACGCACTACATTCATACCTATCATATATACTTTCTTTACCAGTCTGCCATCCTCATCCATTAACACCTTTCTTTTAAAGTTCAGCATTTTCTTGAAACCTACCACCCAATTTGTGCACCTTGCATCAATATTGTATTTGACCTGGAAAGTATAACAGATGGACACATTTTGTAAACATATAATGGTACAATATAATTTTTTCCGATATTTGAAAAATTGTCGTGTTATTTATTAATCAGTGCCCTGTAGAGAATTTAAAGTACAAATCAGATAAAAACTTTAGATGTTACAAAGGATTAAATATTACATAATTAATCCGGAAATTTTTCTCACCCTTATTAATGGATGTGCGAAAAAGGTCTTAAATAAAGTTAATCTAGGATTACTTCGCCTTTTTAACTTTGGAACTAATAGTATACCTTGTATGGGGCTAATAGTACGCCCTCTGTCGTTGAAATCTCGAATTTCGAAAGGTGGTTGGTTCAAATGTATTTCAAATCAAGTCTATGAAATTTTTCCAATCGTTCCATGTTTTAAAAATGTTAATAATTAATTGATCATAATAAATATTACAAGCATATGACTGGACTGGGTTTATTTAATAAGTAAGTTTGCCACGTGCTTTATTCAGAATAATCTATATTACACGCAATAATCATAAATATTTATACCATTTTATCGCATTAAAGAAAATAATTTACAAAAGAATTTTTGAATTGCTGGAAATAGATTAATTTCCTTTTACTTGCTTATATCTATGCTAGTAGGAATGCTAACAACAATTTATTTACATTTTATATAAATCACTTAGTGCTTCTATCTTGCATAATAAACTAACAACAAATGAGGGTTGGGCTCAACCAACGCGCCATTTGGTTTGAAAGTACGTTCGGCTCAAGTACTTTTCAAAATAAAAAAAAATTCGGCACAAACATAATTTAAAATTTCCTGCTATTAACCTTGCGTTACTCGCGCTGTTATATGTGGCATGTACATCGACAAAATATGTAAGATCGTTTTGTTTATGAAACTATATTCACTTTTTTAAACTGCAAGAGCTATTATATTTATCAATTGATTCATTAGTTCATTCATAAATTTGTCTATTTACGTGATGTCTCCGATTACCGTATTGATAACATTGGCAACCGGGATCGTGTAACCAATCATCTATACTCCCAAGATTCGCAGGTTATAATACTTTCACAAATAAATACTAAAGTTATAATTGCTGAGGAAGTAGATGGAGCTATTTTCTGATTTTTCAACCTAGTTTTACCAAAGCACAATAGAATCATAAAAAATGTGACTACGGTACGTACATTTATACAGTAGCCGTGGATAAAGTATATGTACTTATTATATCTCAATTGGTCAGCATACGTGACACTTTTACACTTCACATAATTGGAAATCAACACGTTTCCATTTGCATATTTATATTAGAAAATAAAGCAAGTAAATCGATGTATTATTTTATTAATACTCTCATTGACATTAATCATACATACTACATGAATCATATAAAGTAGGTTTACCTCACAAAATTCGACTATTCGGTTTGATGTGACATTTTCTTTAATAGGCCCATATTATGTATTTCCTTATACGCATCTTATGAATACAACAGTATATTTTTGTATGAAAAAGATCTGTGAAAATACTCTTTTTTGTGTTAACCTTTTTTGTTTCTTTTTTGTTTAATAGAGTATGACCAATCATAAATTGATTGATTTTCTTCACAAAAAAAATTAACCAACACTCACAATCAGGGCTTCCTAGGAATATTGGCGCCGAGATGTTAGTCAAAATTTGGCGCCCCTAAAAAATAATTGTTAGTAACGTCGAATAGTAATTCCTAGTTATTGTTCTACCCTTATCCAGAAAATCAATCATGATTACTCCGTAGCAATCCCAAAAAACGGAAGCAAGAACTTTTCCATCAGATTTTTGAACACGAAATTACTTAAGCCTTGGAGAACCAGAGTGTCTCCATTCCATCGCTTGCTGCTTTGTTTTTGGGTCGTAGAAATGTATCCAAGTTTCATCCATAGTAACAACACGGCTTAAGAAATCTGCATCTTTTTCGAACCGAGCACAGATCGAACGCGATGCTTCTACCCTTACACGCTTTTGGTCAACATTCAGACATTTGGAGATCTACTTTGCTGAAATTTTTCTCATGTCCAAATCGACGTGAATTATATGATGGACGCGTTCATATGAAATATTCAGTGCCTCAGATATTCTTTTTAACACAATTTGACGGTCTGATAAAATCATGCCATGAACTGCATCGATATTTACGGGGACGGACACAGAACCTGGCCTTCCCGATCGGTCTCCATCTTCAATGGAAAATTGACTTCTTTTGAAGCTTGTAATCCAATTTTTCACGGTCGCATACGAAGGACATTGATGGTCAAGGGTAATAGACATATCTTCGTATATCTGCTTACCTTTTAACCCCTTCAAATACAGGTTCTTGATGATGGCTCGATACTCCAATTTTTCGATTTTCATAATTTCGGTCGACATCCTTTTTTTTCAAATTTTATTGCAAAACTCTGGTTTGACTTTTTGATTTGAAACTTTATACTGACACTTCTAATAACTTATTGTTCGTTGCTATGGTAACACAATATTTCCTTTATCCATGGAATCGGTCTAGGTCAGCGGTCGGGGAACTTTCTTAATCATTACCCAAAATATTTTAAAATATTTTTGTGTAAGTAAGTATTTTTGTGATATTACCACATCGCGAAGAGCAAAAAAACGAGATCGCCTCTTTTTACCAACTTTCATATTATTACCCCATCACGAAGAGCAAAAAAAAACCGAAATCGCCTCCTTTTTACCATCTTTCATATTATTACTCCATGCCGAAAAACAAAAAAAAACCAAATCGCCTCTTTTTAGCATCTTTCATATTATTATCCCATGGCGAAGAATTCATTTTTAACCCACAAAAGTTCATTTTTACCCCATTTGGGGTAATTTACCCCGGTTCCCCGACCGCTGGTCTAGGCTAACTAGATATCATTACATCCTCGTACGATTATGAAAGCAGCGATCGACCTATACAGCTGCCAAAAGCCGGTACGAGAAAGATTTGTTCGACACCATGATTGATTCCATAGTGAGTAATATGGATTCAAGATTTAAATCTTTAAATTGACATTTTGAAAATTTTGGTTTTCTCTATGATCTAAGTAAGTTAAAAATTTCCAAAAGAGCATATATTAGAAAACTGTCAGGATTTACATGTAGTCCTGCGAGTGTGTGAGAGCAGTCACTTCCAACCTTATGAGTTATATGAAGAATTACAAACAATGATCCCAAATTTACCTGACTTCATTAAAGATGCGAAACACCTGCTTGTTAACAGTACCAGTGAGTACAGCCTCCGTTGAAAGAAGTTTTTCAAAATTAAAACTAATAAAAAATTATTTAGGAAGTATAATAGGTCAAGAAAGACTTTCAGATTTGGGAGTTTTATCTATTGAAGCAGATACAGCATCTATATTAGATTACGATACAATTATTAGAGTTCTGTTTCTTTAATTAGTTACTGTTAGTTTATAAAGTCCGTTTAAGTGAAGATATTTGCATTTTTATGAATAAAAATTTGACAATAAATTTTTTTTTTCTCTATGTAAAACCCGACCTCTTGCACCACGCCTCTGGTGCCATCAAGCGCCATTCGTATAGATGTCCCAACATAGAAATGATTGCTAAAACTATTGAAGAAAATACAAGCTTAAGAGTACTCAGACAGAAACTGTACAAAGGGAAGAAAGAGATTTGCAAAATGAGAAACAAAGAAGGCAAGATGACAACTGTAAAAAAAAATTATAAAAATAATAGAGGAATTTTATAAAGAATTATATGCTGCAGAGGAGGAAATCATTCGCGATCCGATTCCCAAAATCATGAATCAAGGGTCAGAGGAAATTCCATTTCAGAAATGGAAAATAATAAATCCCCTGGAGATGACGAAGTGGTTATCGAAGCTATCAAATTAGGGGGCGATAAGCTACTCGGTAGTTTGGAAGTACTATTTAATGAATGCCTTATCCAGGGTAAAATACCACAGAAATGGAGAAATGCAACCAACAAGTTAATACATAAAAAAAGGACATCGCAAATCTTGAAAACTACCGTTCCATCAGCCTACTTTCTTATGTGTGGATAAGTTATTTATCCAAAGCATTACAAACAGATTAAATACAAAACTGGGCCTTTATAAGCCAACGGAACAGCCTGGATTTCGTTCAGGATGCAATTTTTATCTTGCCCACTTCAAATTTTGATCTTGCTCCGTCTCTGAACATGATTGTTTGAATACAAAACTAGACCAAATTGCATCGGTGTGGAAAGATTATTTTGGCAATCTGTATGCTGACCCGAATGCTATTTCTGGAGACCTGGAAAATTATGAGACGGAACCGGATATATTGTTATATGACGTGAAAGTCGCAAGTGACAAATTAAGAGAAGATAAAGCAGTAGGAATCGACAGAATATCAGCAGAGGCCTTGCATGTTCTTGACGAGAGCAAAAAATCTTGCACACATTGTGCCTCAAGATTTGGAAAATAGGGTGATGGCCAGAAGACTGGTCAACTTCAGTATTGGTTCCCCTACATAACAAAGGGTCAGAAACAGTCTACAAAGCTGTCGCTTGATAGCCCTGACATCACATTCCAGCAAGATTATGTTGTACATACTACAAAATTTGTGAACGGACGGGGTACTCGAGAGCAAATTTTAAACGCGACGCAGCTTTTTGTAGATTACGAGAAAGCGTTTGATTATATTCATGACCCAGGCTATGAACGAGCAAAATTTGGAGTACCACGTCATCGTATCACTCTCATCAAAAGCCTGTATCAGAAAAATTCATAACAAATTACCTGAAAAATGTTGCATTAGGAAAGGCGTTCGTCAAGACTTTCACGTAGTAGTGATGCGGCGCACTTTAGAGAACTGGAACGGAGGAGTGAAGATTGTTAGAAAGCCTTTTCAAATTTTCGATTTGCGGATGATATTCTTCTAATAGCTAACAACACCGAAGACCTTCTAGAGTTTCTTTAAACACTGGAAGACGTAAGTCGAGAGTATGGACACAAAATAAATACCAACAAGACAAAAGTTATAACAGTACACAGCGATAACGAAAATCGAGGACAACCTACAAAAATAGGGAACTTTGAAGTAGTCGAAAAAGTCAGGCTCTTGTCAATTGGAAATAAGACGGCCAATTGAAATTGCCCGCTCGGCAATGATAAAAATAACAAAAATTTGGAAAGATCGAAATATCAGTAAGAAAACGAAGGCAAGCCTTGTAAACGCTCTAATTTTTCCCGTCTTTTCGTACGCTTTAGAGACCTGGGTAATCCAATCTAACGACAGGAGAAGAATAGATGCATTTGAAATGTGGGTTCCCTGAGAGTTTCCTGGACGACTAGAAGAACAAATGTCTCCATCTTAAATGAGGTAAAACACGTACAAAGATTGTCATCGATGACATATGGATGAATTTTGCAATTTTTCGGACACATTTCTCGACATGACAGCCTGTGAAAATTTGTTGGTCAGGGAAAACCGGAAGGAAAAAGGAAACGGGGCCGATCCCCAATTAGGTGGATCGATATTATTTCGAAACTAACAGAAACAAGTTTCACTAAAGCAGCGCGCCAAGTGTTAAACGAATAGTACAGAGATTAGAAGATTACCCTATTCAACGTCAACATCCACCATAGTCACCACATGTCGGTTTCGAGGTTGGACTAGCAAGAAGATCATCTGGTAACTTTAACATTTATACATCTACATGGGACAATGCAGTTTTTAATTCAAGGGGAGAGGGGATGAGGTAGCCGTTTGTTATGCATGTTCAATCTTATAGTAGTCAGAATGTTTTCGTAAGGAAAATAAAAGGGCCAGAGTTCCCTCTCCCTCCCTCCTTGCTCTTCCCTGTGTACGCCCATGTACATATCCCGCATTTCGTCCAAAGGATCTATTATTTTTCATTTTCTGTGTGCCTATTTGACTTCTTCCTGGATAAACAACCCAATTTCACGATGTAAATGAGAAACAATCAACTCTCTATTATCATGAACCATTTCTTCTTTGTATCGTTTCTATCGAATAATTTCCTTTGTGTGCTCGTGATAAATTCACGTAAAATAATATGGTTGGTTCTGTTGACTCCTGCAATAGGTACTAAGTTTAGATTTTTATAGAATCTACTGTTTCCAATATTCAATTGTTTTTTTTTTTTTTGATAGTTGACTATCACATATGTCTCATAAATCCCGAAACATCAAAATATTTTTGGCGAGTTCCTTGCTTTTGATTTGATTCTAGCTGGTCATGTGTCTTATTTTTGCAGCATTTGTAGAACAGTTTATAGAATCATACTTTACCATTTATACTATTCAAAAATTATCTAAAGAGCTCAATAGCTCTTTAGAGAATTGTTTCCTCATGGCGCGTCATATTATACGAACTACAACTGTGCAATTTGCGAGCTACTTCCGCGTGCCAATAGTGGAAATTTTCTAGTGACGATAAACAGACTTGGGAATACTAGATATTGCAGTAAAGCAAAAATGTAATTAGAAACATCAATTCTGCTATTGTCTAAAAGCAAGAATTTCTGTCGCTATGTGGATACAATATATTGTTTATTTACGTAATCCACTTATTTTTATTAAAAAGACTGAAAAAATATAATGTTAGTTCCGATAACATTATAAGGAAGTAAAATGCTGTTATATATTACAAATCAATGGATTTCTGCATAAACACATATAGGATAAACAACAAAAGTATGTATAAAGTACAGCAATCAATCGGTAGCTACTTTCATATTATTTTATTATTATTTAAACGAATATGATTATCTTAACGAGCATTGTATTCAAATAAGTAGATTTTAGATCAATGCTTCTCAACCAACCCAACTTGTACGAAATAAGTAAATACAAAATTGTTTACGCTAATAATTTAGTAGTTCCGTCAATCGATGATACGCATTTCTGAGCTTTGGTAAACTTATGTCAAAATCCTAAACTGATTAATAACAGGTTCAGCTATCAGTAAAACTCAGGTCGGAATTCAAATGTTCGTACAAGAATAAGTAATAAAAAAGTCTATTTAGGTGATAATCATTTTTCGTTAATAGAAACCTATTTAAAAATATTATTTAAAAATATGATTTGAGAAGATCACAATCTAAAATGTCTAAACTGATTTTGAATCGACTTTCATAATTTTTCAAAATAGTTTATTTAAAACATTCAAGTTGGGTGATGGACATTCATAGATGGGTGATGGAGCGAAAGGGATTGTATGAGAGATACGGATGGTCGATGGGTGAATGGTTTGATAGGATGATGAATGGAGGCGCATGGGAAATGGAAGTACAGAGAAAGATGAAGGATGTGGAATTGCAGGAGAGAAGGGAAAAAAAATAAGAGGATCGAGATATAACGCTAGATATAAGGAATTACAAGTAGAAGGAGCGAAGCCAAGATATCTGGAATCGGATAAGTGTATGAATGTGAAAAGAATGATAGCAAGGTTTAGA
>WYDF02294679.1:13442-29525 GCA_009867245.2 Adranes taylori | reverse complement strand
ATAGCACAAATCGTAGGAATTCCAATATATGAATAATGGGGTGGCGATTACACATTATAGCGCCTTATATTATGCGTCTAACAAATGAGTCCCATCTTGTCAAATTGTATAGGAAGCGGTGTTGCGACGTTTAAAGCTTAACAAACTTTTTGAAATATCTCAGGAACGACAAAGATAGGACATTTGAATAAACTTGATTGTATAGGCTAGTAAAGGGCCGTCGATTTTGTTTAAAATATTTTTCCCAAAATCACAATTTAACATATATACAGCGTGTTTTTTGTTTTGGTAACTTTAGGGTCCATTTTCTCGGAAGAGTTTCGCAACATTTGTTTTAATTTCTTAGTCGAAAGTTACTTTAATACTTAAACGAGTAAATACGTTTATAAAACTCGCACGTCATAGCACCGGAGTAATTTGACCTTGAAAAAAGTATACTACCCTAAATATCTCTGTTAGTGTCAAAGCTGGAAAAATGAAACTTGGGGAACTTATATAAGACCAAGTGTGAATAACCAGTGTGAATAACTGCATATACTTGACCAATTTTGAGAAATAAAGTTAAAAAAAAACTGTTTAGTAACACTGGCTATTTTCTTGTATTTTAGTAACCATTCTGATTTTCTTTACAAAGTTACCACATATGATGGGTCTAGCTATTACAATTTCAAAGATATGACACTTAATAACTTAAAATATTGCCACTTGCGATGGCAACCGACATTCAACAATTATATTAAATACATGTAAGCATACGCATACGTTATTCGCAATTGAATAAATGTTGTTATCAGTGGCGGGCACACATTATAATTTTTGGAGTCGAAATGATTATTTTATTGAGAGATTCAGTTTTAAAATTAGATGACTGAAACTTAACTCACATATAGTATATTGTATTATGCGTCGAATTAAAGTAATGCCATCCCCACAAGTGGTATAGAGCGCGATGTTGCCACATTTAAATTTTACAAACGGTTTGATATATTTCAGGAACTATAACAGATAGGACACTTGAATAAACTTTATTCTATAGGCCACCAAGAGATCGCTGAATTTTATTTGAAACATTTTTTTCTAAAATTACAAACTAAGATGGTTACAGGGTGTTTTTTGTTTTTTAAAGTTTCGAATCGATTTACTTGAGACCGTCTATTGTACTACATTAAATATATCAATTCTTATGAAAGTTGAAAAAACATAATTTTGGAAAAAGTTGAAACAAATTTTGGAACCCAGAGATCTCAATATTACGCAAAGCGGATACGAAGGAAGAGTTACTCAAAAGCGGCAGCTGGGAAAATGAAGTCAAAATGGCAACAGATCGCGCCAAAGCGGACAAATTCGCACGATCAAGGCAGTTGCTCTTTTAGAAATCAGCCGAAAAGAGAGCCAAGAGGGATCGAAGGTCACAAACCGGACAGCTCAGCTGTCCGCGCCGCAGACAAATACGGAGAAAATGTGAGTCAAGAGCGGCCATAGACTGCGGCAAAGTGGACAGCAATGCTCTCCGCGCTATAGGCAAATTTGTTGACCAAGGGATTCATGGGTTAGCCTATTGTTGTTTAGTTTACCCTAAACACTATTGTCCTAATTGAATTTAATAGACGACTTAAACGATGATAGTCAAAACTAAAAGATTCAACTTTTATTTTATGCAAGATGTAATAAAACGTAGGACCTCCAGTATATGAAAGATGGGGTGGCGATCACGTTCACTAATTCTTTAATTAAGATGATAGTTTAAAATCCGTGTTACTTTCATTTTTGAGCCTTACTTGATTTAGTCAAGTTAAATCTTTGGTCTTACTCAAGCAAGGACGCTAATAATTATTGTTTAGTTAAAAAAATATATTTGAGTATGCATATTCAATAACCCAAAAAAAAAAAGATTTACAACTCCTGTCTACGTCCTAAACTAATTATTACTTTGATTCCGGTGGAATTGGATAGGCTTTAACTGGAAGTAGAATTTATTTATCTAGTTAGGGTTGACACAATTCTATGTCACTAAATTAAATGTGACAATACTATTGATTTTGTTCTTGGTCATAATTTCTTCAACCAGGAGATTTATCTTCTACGAGGTAGGTTCAAGTCAACCTGATCAATCCATTTATTCGCATTGAATATTAGAATTTTCTTGAATGAAGTGAATAAAAAGCATTTTCCCTTTCACTAGAACTAGCCCTAATTATTTAAATAAATTAGTGTGAAGCTTCCCTTAATTTTTATTAGTTCCAGAGCAATCCAGAGGGAAAAGTGGCCTCTTCTGGGAGGAGTAGTCGATCCTCTGGAAGTTTCTAACATACAAAGATTTTCTTAATTCGAGTATTAACTTATTAACTTAGTCAATCAAGTACGAGTTACGTAAGAGAGTAGCATCTTATGTAACTAGTTTTCAACCCCCGAAACAGATTATTGTTTATAAAACAAGTCAATTCAATGAGAAATAATCCAAGCGCCCTTTAGCATGTGCATGTATACTAAGAAATTCACATTCTGCCTCACTGCTTATGAATACTTGTAAACTTGGGAATTAAATTGGCAACAACATAATGCAATTTCCTGCATAGGATTTATTGAGGCCGGTAAGTATAACTCATGAGACAAGCATAGCTTTATAATAAACATAGCTTGATAATCAATAATTAAATCACTATGGTTAGGTAATATTAACAATGGACAGGAGCGGAATAAGCTACAAATTTAAAAGTACAAAATTTATTTAAAAGCAATAAGAGGAGAGAAACATACCAAACTATTTTCTCAGGATACTCTCTAGTTACCTTCAGGACAGGAAAGTGGCCTACAAAAAGACGGAAGAATGCGTATGCTTAAACTCACTTGCGGTGTGCGCAAAGTTCTATCCTTGGACCCACGCTATGAAACGTGATGTACGATGACCTTTTGTGGCAGAAGTACAAGTACCCGCACGGTGTGTAACTGATGGCCCTCGCAGACTACATCGTAGTATTTGGAAAGAGCAGGTCCATAGAAACTCTAGAGGACAAACCATATGGGGCACCATTGATAGTAGTTCAGTGAGTGAGAGCAGCTTATTGGGAACTCGCACCCACAAAAACGGAGGCTATTATGCTTACGGGAAGAAGAAGTGCACGTGCACCAGAAATTACGGTACTGCAACATATAATCGGATTCCAAATGCATATTAAATACTTTGGTGTGCAAATAGACAGAAGTTTCAGATTCACAGAGCATGTGCGGGTAGCCACTGCTAAGACCATGCAGGTGGATGTACCAGCTAAGTACGATAAAAAGGCAACTACCATGCAAGACGGCACAATCTATAATTCTGTATGCAGCCCCGATCTGGATAGAAGCTAACAGATTTGATTGCCTACAAAGGATGTCGGAAAAGGCGCAAAGAATAGGCTTGGTGGCTGTAACATGCGCGTATCATACTACATCTACAGTTGCGCTTAAAGTAATTGCAGGAAACCATCCACTATGCCTGTTTGCTGAAGAAAGAGCGAAAACCCAGAAGAATAAGGAAATGCTAGCCGAAAACAAGGAGTATACGCTAGCAAGATGGTAGGACCTTTGGAACGAGTCAACTAAAGGGGCATGAACCAGACGACTAATACCCGAACGCCTGTGGTACCTGAAACAGCATGGGGCTTTGGATTTCTGACTCACGCAGGCAGACCGCATTGGAAAATTACCCACTGACACCTGTGAGCATTGTAACAGCAAAAGAAATTATCACCAATACACAATCGTGTACTGCGAGGTATGGGTCGAGTCAAGAGTTTTCATGCAAGAACAACTAGAAAAAGTGATAAGAGATGAGAGTTTGGTGACTACAATATCGGAAAGCAACAGGAAGTGGGACATTGTCGCTGTATATCTTTGCCTTATCACGCAACGGGAAGAAGAGGAGCCGAGAATGTCCTGAATAGGGAAAAGCCGTTATAAGGAAACTACTACAAGAATGAGTGGAGAATATGTGGAGGAAGCACTTTACAACCCGTTCAGAAGTCTTCCTTTGTAGGACCTAGCAGGCGATACACCAAGGTGTATAATAGGTCCCGAGAGAATCATACAGTGATTAGATTATGGAAGCAATAGAAACAGAAGCCAAATGTACAGAAAGATGACCTCTCAAGGCAAGATACCCGATGAAAACCACTTGGAAGTCATACCAATGTGTGGTGTCTAGATGCGTGGAGACTTGGCCACTTGCGCGTGAGAGTTTTTAGGGCTGCTGTGTTTGCAAAAATGACGTGGCGGGGCAAACGCCTATCATCGACACTAGCTGTCTGCTTGCAGGTCGGTTGTGCAACGTTAGAACCCCCGCCCCTCCGCGTCAATCCCCCACAACGCCTAATGTAGGTTTTCTGAGACTTACGTTCGCAACAAACAAAAAAAATTATGAGAAGGACATTACCTAGTCCAAACAGGTAAGTACTTCAATTTTTGTTTTATTTATCCTAATTACACTCTGCTTTTTAACATTTCCACTATGATTAGTTGAACAATATGCAATCCAGTGTCAATTCAAACTTCACCGTGATATTTTAATATATTTTCACAATATGTCATGCTAATTAAATGCCGTTGGCGTTGACACAACGGTATTTTAGACCAAGCTGTCTTGAAATTTTCTATCAAGATTTAAACAGCGGCTGCAAGATATTGAATCAATAAACTTATCAACGCTTTAATAATTAAAATCGTTCAAATAAATTCCTTTAATAATTTATATTCTATGGATTAGCACTGAAAACAATATCAGGGAAATCAATCAGTACTAATAGTGCTTCAATAACGGTCTAAATGACTCTAATAAAGCATCCCTTGAAAGTGTTATAGCCAAAACATTAAACGTAAAAGATATTGCTACTATCCAAGGAAAATCCTCTCCAAAATTTCAATAAACGGCTGAAACTCTCTTATGCGCCCGAAACGAAACATCTCATCAGTATTTTATAGCAAAGAGACCTGTACAATGTTGGACTTTCTAAATATTATAATTACAGCGACTTCTATTAATATTTGTCTTTCTATATTTTTTTTACAAATACATTATCAACAAATTCGGTGATAAAGCTTGTGATAACTTTCTGAAATTTAAATATTTTTATGAGATTTCTATTTCCTACATTTTCGATGAAGGAGCTTTGTGCATTGTCCTTTATCTACGATCATTATACCTTGTTGATAGGAACCTTGATAAGCAACGAGCTGAAAAGTCTGTCGGTCGTTTTGGATTTAATCCAAGATGGTCGCACATGGAGTTTTTTGTTTAAAACTGTTAAAAATTTGCAATCAAATCTGAATTTTCAAATTTCATGACTTTAGCATTTGGATGCGGGGTATTACCGCACGTTATTTTGTTTACAATCAACTCAACGACGCGCTTTTTATTTACATTTGAGTAGATAGCTATCTTAGATCATAACCTAACCTCAAACAACAAAATTTGATGTTCGCGCTTAGAATTTTGGAAGCAAGTGTTTAGTGCATGGGGGAGCAATTTTCCTACACTAGGAACAGAGTGTGAAACGGTTTGACATTGATCGACTATAATGACATCATCACTTTAAACAGTTAATCAGAGAACAGCATTGTTGACATAGATCAATTAGCACGTAGGGATTTGATGACAACATCGGTTTAGCGGAGAAATATCGGGAGTGTAAATATCTAGAATTATTTTCTTTACATAACCACCATACTTCTTACTTATTTTTGTGTAACAAAATGCTTTTGCATCAGTTTCAGGAGATACTACTCGCGATTTTAATTGACTGACATTTCTTGTTGAAGCTAATTATAATTCAAAAGATAGTTGGGTCGATCCATTCTATTGCACGAAAAAAAATAAAGAAAAAAGAATAGCGAACTAAATATAAATTGATTTGTTATAATTGTTCTTCCATCCTGAGGATGACTAGGAACGAAACTGCTCTTAGACTCATGAATGCTCGAACATACGGATGTTGATGCTAGGCAAAAGAACTCCTCACAAACGTTGGTATATTGATGAAAATGATGAAAATATCGTCCAGCCATTGGGTAAGAAAGGAGATGTGGAATGTAACGAAGATGTGAAATATTGCACATCTTGAAGAACAACTGTGATGAGCGATTGAATGAATATCGTTTAATGGAGTCGCAATGGTAGTAGAAGGATGTCGTTTAATGGGTCTTACTCGCTATTGTCGAAGTAATACCTGAAGAGGCAGTGGTGATAGCCTTGACGGTTCAGTGGTCATGATATTCACAGCGCAAGGGGTTATGAATATACGAGAAAAAGAAAAATGAAGGTAAAGAATATCGACAAAGTCTGCAGAAGTTAAGCCTACGTCATGCAATGCTTAGCGTAATACTCACTTACTGATTTTGATTGTAGATATTTGATAATGATTTATAACTGATTAACTGAATATTGACTATTGTGCTACCGTTGAGTAAACCATTCTTAAGGCCGCGATAATCGCTCGCGTGCCAAAAGATAGGTCTGATCAGGTAACTGCAAATTGTGACTAGATCCCATTGTCCCTACTAGATCCATCAAAGCCTACAACACACCAAGGTTCTTTGAAAAATTTTATTCATTGCATAATTTCTGTAAACTGATTTTAATGAAATTTGGCATTGTAGTGTATAATGTTTCTTGTATTCTAACAATTTCGGTCGATCCTTACAAATGTTTCACTTCCCAAATTATTTTTAAAATTAAAGAGTTGACTATATGTAGGGTATTTACAGTTTTGTAACTGTTGAAAATATTAACAAAATTTTTTAAATTCTTCCAGTAGATGCGTTAATAATGAGTAAGAGCTCATGACAGAGTTTAATAAAAAAAAACAGTGTTTAATGTGACAAAGTAGACAAACTTCTTTTGGAGACGTGAATGGAGCTGAAAAGGTAACAATAAATGGCCTGATCATTTGGGGGTTTTATCGGGGTTTTATCGCATCTTTAATACAGGTTGTGTCCTGTAGCTTCAATAAGGAGCTACTGACATCAATTTCAACATAGCCGACTGTTGTTAAGTAACAACTTTTGGGCGCTAAGGTGAAGAAACCCTAGTTACAAAAAAAGGAATATGAATGGGTTTGTTTCGAAAGTGATTATAGAAAACTGGCGTGTTATTGTCAGGATTATTAAAGTCACATCAAACGAAAGAACTGTTTTTATCATTAAGAATATTGGCCTGGCTTGTACCTAAATTTTGTCTCAAGTATCTAGAGGAAAAGTTGCCGTAACCAAGTAGCAATAGAGTCAGTCGAAGGTTATTTGGACTTGACCAGTCCATCAAACAGATGTAACCCAGTGAAAAATGCATGGGTGCTTTACAATCTATTTTACCGTTTGCTATTGGACATTGACTTCAGCAAGATGGACAGATATTATGGCCTTATCTATTTAAATGAAATAGCCTCAATCTCAAAATTGTATGGCCGTAAAGCTTAATCTGCTGTCCACATCTTATTATCTTCTATTATTGCACCCATCCCCGCGAGTTGGATGCATAGTCATACGCTCTCTCTTTTTGAGAGAAAATTGACAGGTCCACCGTGGATAGCCGGCAAATGCTTTCCACGCTTTTCTGTCCTCATAGATTCTGATCTGAATTCAGGTCCGAAATCAAGAACGCCTCCTAGATTATGCATTTTATTTGTCCAGGCGATATAGTCAAACTGCGAAAGGTCTACACTCTCCCTGTTACCGGAGTGGCAGTACTTACAAACATACTCACCGAAACTGCCATGCCTAGTAGTTTACCTACACAGCTCCTTGGCACCGCCAAACGTTAGGTATAAGCCAGCGTATCTATCTGCCATTGGCGCCCTTGTCCATTGTCTTCTGCCATTTGACCAGTTCTCAGGGCTGTCCTTCTACGACCTGATCTTACGCAACTAAGCCCTCGCCCTCGTTATTACGACGAGAATAATAGAGATGACATCTGCTCATTGGGATGACACTCACTCAGCGCCAAAGAGGCCCGCTCGTTGGGCTTTTTTGAGCAAACGTGCGGTTTGTACCAGGGTCATCACTTTCGCCCAAATTGAAGCCGCATCTAGTGCCGTGGAACCTGGGATATTGTCTAGAAGTTTCTTATACCATACTCCTGTTCCACTCATTGTGGGCTTGGCTATTTGCTTGGCTATCTGAGAATAAAATGCATTCCGATTCGTACAGATTCTGATCTGAATTCAGGTCCGAAACCAGGAGCATTTCCTAGATTATGCCTTTTATTTGCGCAGGCGTCACACTAAAACAGGGTGTACTCTGCTCTTCTCTTCCGCTGATGTGGCAGCATTCGCCATTATACTACCAAAATCACATTTGATTTCTCAGGCGCAGACTTAACCTGCACCGGCAACTTGAGCGATTTATCAAGCACCATTCCATTTCGGGATTTGTTCGGAACATGATTATAAAGAACTGACGTCTTATGGGCAAGAGTATTTAAGTACAACGAGAAAAGAGAACTGTTTTTAACATTAAAAATATTGCCCTGGCTTTGATCTAACTTTACTACTGAGCGTCAAGTGAAAAAGTCACCTAAACCGAATACTGCGATAGTTAGTCCAAGCTAATCTGGGGTTCACCGTAGCCAGTAAAATTCCACTGGGCCCTTACGATCTATCGTTGCGGATCCTGTTAGACATATGAGCTCAGTAACATGGCCAGATATCATCGGTCTATCTGTTTTATTGAGCTAGCTTCAGCCTCACTGGTGCGGGCGTAAGGTTTCATCAGCTATCTACATCTTGCTTAGGTCTATTATCGCACCCATTTCCGCAAGTTGCAAGCTATTTTGTCATATGGTCTCTCATTGAGAAGGAACGTTTTGACGGAGGACTACAGTGGATAGGTAGGTAAATACTTTCCAGAACTTTCTAGTCACACAGATTCTCATCTGAATTTAGGTCTGAACCCATGACCACTCTTAGATTAAGCGTTTTATTTATACAGGCTTCACATTCAAACAGAGTATGATCTGCGTGCTCTCTTCTGTCTCTCCCTGTCTCTCCCTATCTCTCTCTCCTCTCTCTCCAACCGGAGTGAGAGCACTTGAAAACATACTCACCAAAACTGCTATGACATGGCTGTCATCAAAGTTTGCTTAAGATTGTAGTTTAGGTTATCCCGCACAGCTCCGTACCACCATCAAACGTTAGGTATACGCTTCTGCGTCCATCTACCTTTCTGCGTCCATCTACCCTGTCCTCACTTTTTATACCATTTTGCTAGATACTCAAGGCGAGGTATTACACTCCTGTCTATAGAGAGGGCAACGTTTTCGTTGCGTAAGTTGGCCTCGCTGTAATATGACCCGGCTATAGTATGGACGACACCTACGATTATACCCAATGCATCGAGAGACATTTTCGAGGCGCACTCGTTGGGTTTTATTGAGCAACATTGCGGTTCTTACCGTGGTAATTGCTTTTACCACGCATATAGTGCCGTGGATACCAGAATACTATCTAGGAATATTTACTCCCTATTACATTGGCTTCCTTCATCACATTGGCTATCACTATAGTGCCCTTGATGGCATTGACTACGAATGTCTAATACTGGAAGTCGCCTTCTGCCCGTGAGCAATATGGATTAGCCTTTATCTATCTGTAATCATTCGGTTGTGTATTAAACAGAATTACGTAATTCTATTTTTGCCAATTCATTTAAAATTAGTTTTTCAAGCTTTAAAACAAGTTTAATGTTTATTCCTTTTTTTTCAGGTATATCCAGGCATTATTTAGTTTTACGTTTCGGTGCACTTCCATTTCTATCTGGTAAGTTAATTGATAAATATATACTTTTGTGCTCAATTTCTGAATACTAATTATCGATGGACGAGATAGAGAAAAAGTGGCTAGGGTATTATTCAAAATCCGTCCCAACTCGTATGTTTACCAGTACAAGAGCAGAATGTAGCCTAGTAAATAAGTTATGCGCACTTTGGCTAGCTTAGCTGTATGCAGCGCAAGCGCTAGGTAAAGAAGTGACAGCTTTCAGTGAACGCAAGGCGATATTTATTATCGAATTTGAATGCTTGTACCCTACTGCCGGTGTATTTTATGCGGGTGTTGAAAAGTGAAAACATAGTTATCTAATGTAGATTTTGGAACCTGATACTTAAGTTAAGTTAGAGATTCAATTGAGTTGAATTGGATTTCAAAACCCACTAGAAACTACAACATACCTTTCATTCCACAGATAAATAGTGTAGCAAAACCAACTACTGTGCACTGCACAGTTAAATTAGTTTTTAAGTCCCAAAGTCTTAATGTTCAGTACATACATGTAAATCAAAGTTTGTATGTCCATTATTAAATAAAAAGAATCATGGCATTGAACAAACCAACAAGTGGCTGAGAACGGTCTAATTTATTCAGCATTAAGCTCATGCTGCGTACAGGATTTTTATCTTTAGTTGTCTAAAAGTTTATCCATCGAAAATCAATACAAAGGCGCAATTTGGGAACCCCGCTCCAAACTAATTTCTTGGGTACCACTAGGACTGACGCAAAACCAACTGGTGAACCATGATGAACATGATGGAAATGCAATTCGTCTTTTCGCTTCTTCCTGCTGAGTCCTTAGTAAACTGTACAATTTTCTATAGACATTTCAATCTAAATTACTGACCATGGGCTTAATATAAATGTCCGATGACGCCGACTGAGAGAAGCATGTCGAACTTGAATCTACCACTAATGAGCTAGTAGCTTGAATTTCCTTCTGGGCGTTTCGAAACATTCTAGGGATATATTTTAGATGAGCAGCATGAAGCCATAACTTAAGAGAGTGACTTGAAGAAGTTTCTTCTTCAAAACTTTCAGTTTATCGTGCCTCCTTTGGACTAAACACACTTTGTAAGTCTATCACATCAATTCTTCACAGATAGGCACATTTTAGTCAATGTTTATCCATCTTTGTATTTCTTCTACTAAAAAAAACTCTAAGTGTCTCATTGGGAGCACAAATTATCGCACTTACTATTAAAGAGTGGACAGTTGTGAGCTTGAGCCAGTTCTTGAGCCAGTTTAGCCATAATTTTTTTAGGCACCTTGCAATGTAATATTGTTCACATTGGACCAACTGATTGTACCTATCATCGTCTTATAAATTTTAAAAATATTTAATCAAATTTCTGATTTGAAAACTGCGTTGAAAAGTTTGATGCAGCACTCAGCAAGATTTTGGCTTAGCAGCTTCCACACAATCATTCCTTTGTTAAATTGCTGTTAAATTATGTAGTATGACCTCTTGGTCCATGGTTTGTGCAGGGTCTATTATTGGCAGAAAGATATGTACAAAAAAATATTACTTGACACAAAGTCAGATGCTGTGGAGTGTCTGCTGCAATTATTAAAGACAAGGACTACCATAGAATTTTTGAGTAGCTCTAGTTTTTCAAAATCTAGTTTACAACTGGAACATAATATTGAAGAAACCAGTCTTTGAACACTTTGGACCAAGTCTTTGAACAACTGTATTTTGTATAATGGCAAATTGATTTCTGGTGGCTGGACTATCGGGTCAGCCGGATTCGAAACCTTGTTAGAATTAGGTATCATTTTCTGCCACGGAATCATTTATAGGACTCCTTCGATGTCTTAATTGAATCACGACCAAAACTCAATAACATATACCCATATCTTTAAAAACATCTGCACCATAGGAATTTACAATACATGTTCAATATGGTTTCCGTTTATGTTGAAACATAATTAAAAACCATCTCCCGTGTTCCGCAGAGTGCTGATTGCCAAGTCTGACGTTACTATATGGAACCCGGTTGTGATGCTCTCCCGCATATAGTTTTTGTCCTTGATCCTGACTTCGTAGACTTTGGATTTTACATAACCCCACACAGTATTCTCCATCGTTTAAATCTGTAGATCGTGGAGTCTATTCTACTCGTCCACTATGATAGATTCACTGGAGGAAGTTTTTATCTAGCCACTTACAAACTTCTGTACCTATGTATAGGGGTCCATCGTCCTGCATGTATCATTATGGTTTTCCAGAACTCAGTAACTCTAAGTTACGTAGTAATTTATCTCCTAACATTGAGAAGGAAAGTTCACTGTTAAATATTCCGTCAAAAAAGTACCGGCCGATATTCCGGTCTTTCTAACGACCACACCAATCAATGGCGCGATTAGCTCCTTGCTCCTTACTGCAAATAAATTAGTAGGCATAACTGTCGGAACAATACCGAAAGTTATATCGGTTTACCTAACCATTTATGTAAAAGTTTGCTTCATTCAAAAACATAATTTTCGAAAAAATTCTGAGTTCTCCTCTAACTGGGTCAAAATCCAATTAGAGATTTCCAGCGGCGATCGGAATAGTCTTCAGACTTGAGTGTAACATTTGTACCTTGTATGGATGCTCATTTGTACCACACGGTTGTGATGCTCTCCCGCATATAGTTTTTGTCTTTGATCCTGACTTTGTAGACTTTGGATTGTACATAACTCCACACAGTACTCTCCATCATTTAAATCTGGATCATGGAGCCTATTCTACTCGTCCCCTATGACAGATTAACTAGAGCAAGTTTTTATCTAGCCACTTACACACCTTTGTACCAATGTATAGGGGTGCATCATCCTGCATGAACAATTGATGTTTTCCAGAACTCAGCAACTCTAAGTTACGTAGTAATTTGTCTCCTAACATTGACAAATAAAGTTCACTGTTAAATGTTCCATAAAAAAAGTACCGGCCTTTCAGGTTTTTCTAACGATCACACCAATCAATGGCGTGATTAGCTCCTTGCTCCTTACTGCAAATAAATTAGTAGGGATTACTGTCAGAACAATACCGAAAGTTATATCGGTTTACCTCACCATTTATGTAAAATTTTGCTTCATCCAAAAACATAATTTTAGAAAAAAAGTCCTCCTCTAACTGGATCAAAATCCAATTAGAGATTTCCAGCGGCGACCGCGGATCGTCTTCAGGCTTGAGTGTAACATTTGTATCTTGTATGGATTAAGTTTTGTTTTCGCAAGATATTCCATAGTGTGGTTCGAGAAACGCTCACTTCCAAGTTGTTCGGCGGATTGATTTGTCAAAACTCTTTTACAGTGGCCGTCCAAATCTCTTACCATCGGCCACACTACCCGAAGCATTAAACTTTGTTAGTAGTCCACTAATTATTGAATCCAACACTGACTCTCTTTCAGGCTGCCTCACATTAAATTTATCTGCAACATATCCTTGGGAGAATCCATTTTTTTCACAAAGGAGGATAATCTCTATCCGCTCCTCAGTGGTCGACCCTTTTAAGTCCCAAAACAATAAACGCATAGTAAAATTAGTAAAATTCTATGGCGCGGGACTTATGAGACATCAAAAATTTCTTGAGACACAGTGGTTCTCACTATAGCTTTTGTTTGAATGCATCCGTAAACTTTTTAATCGTTATATTCTTTTGCGTGCATTGCAACATGTTTCTTGACAACGACCAACCAATATCCGTTCAAGGCTGACAACAAATATATTATTTTATCGATCCGAAATTATAATCGGACCACTATTTGAATTAAAATGCCAATTTGGTTGAACGCTATATACAGATGTATCCAAACCATAGAGATTTACCATGTATTTTCAATATGGTTTCCATCTAAGTCGAAGCATAATTGGAAACGATCTTTCGCAAAATGTTGGTTATCAAGTTATGTAGTAATTCACTTCCTAACATTGCCAAGTAATTGTTCCGTCAATGAAGTCGGGCTTTATAATACGGTCTTTTCACATACTACACCAAACCATGACGCGAACCGCTCCTTGCTCCTTACTGCTGATAAGCCACTTAGTGTGTTTGTCTGACCAATACCGAAAGTTATGTTGGTTCACCTCACAATTTAATACAAATTTGCTTCGTCCAATTATATGACTTTAGGCAAACACTCTAGGTCCTCCACCAAGTGGCTCAAAAACCAGTTGCACATTTCCAAACGGAGATCTGTATTATCTTCACACATGTGGTGTACCATTTGTAACTTGCACGGATGAAAGTTTTGTTTTCGAAAGATATTCCATAGAGTGGTTCGGAGAACGCCTACTTCCAAGGCCTTTCGACGAAATGTTTTTCTAAAACCTCTTCCACTACCTCTTTTAAACTACTCGAACATGCAGATGTTTTATGAAGCCTTGGACTTTACTAGGAGTCTGCCAAATGTTGAATTCGACACTAGTTCTCCTTCAGGATGTCCTTCCTTCGTGCAGGAATCCTTCCTTCGCGGAGGATAATTCCTATTCGTTCCTCTGTGTGACCTTGACTTTGTGAACTTTGGTTATTATGTAATCCCACACGGCGGTATCTATTGCATTGAGCAGTGCGATTCTGGCTTTCGTTCAGTATGCCTCACTTTAAATTTTTCTGCAACTTGTCTTTGAGAGATAATTTTTTTTTACAAAGGATGATAACCATTATCCTCTCTTCATTGATCAACACTTTTCCGTCCTGTAATAAGGAAACATAACAATATTTGCTGTTTTCTTTTAATTGCATGTTACACTGAATTAAGTCAAATTCACGTACGATGAAATGGCGCTGGTAATTAAGTTTGATATGTATATTCTTTTACTGTTTAGGAAAATTTATAAAAAATATTTTATCTCCATATGACATATTTGCATTAATCCATAGAATAACATTCCCTCCATACCGGAATCACATCACTTAGGCTTACGGAAGGTGGAAACAGAAAGTGTCTAACCCTTTTGTGCTCGGCCAAATAGCCAGAAAGCCTCATTCGATCTTTCTCTCCTACAGTTTGCGCTCTTTATCTATGGAAATCGCTACTTTAGCAACGAAGGGGTGAGAGGACGCACAATGTAACCAGAAACCGTTGTATCAAAATTCACAGTCATTGAGAATCTCTACAAGTTTAAAGTTTTTCTTATAAGGGCGGTTCATCAATGCTATTTTCATGCATTTAATTGCAATAATTAGCTTGAGAAAATTTTAAGAAATTTTAGTAATTCAATTTTTCTGACTTTTGAACTTTTAGGAAGGAATTTAAAGTTTTAGAAACATATTTGTTTTAACTTTAATTATATTTGTCTAATTTTTTGAACTGAATAAATTAGAAAGTTGGCAAATAGTAATGATTGCAATGACTCGCCTTAACAATCAAAATTTTTGTTACATTCGAAAAACATATTAATTCTTAGAATCTGGAAGCAGATATTTGACAAAAAACAGCTGAATTCCAAGTGACTGTTGTGTGCGCTTCATGGGGTGCCACTACACAGTACAGTACGCATGATTTAAATAAAATAAACAATCATTTGATAAAATACAAAACATATACAGTTCAATCAAACTGAACAGTGAAAGTATATGAAATATTTTTTAATCAGTCCTCGTATATTCAAGAATTTCATTTGTTTTATTTAGTACAAGTTGTGCATAAACAAATGTTTAAAAAAGTTATTTATTGTATGAAATACGATCGCAAAAGTGCTATGTCAAAATCTGAAAATAAAAGCATTCAGTTTAGGTTATGTTCAAATTACAAAATATATATTTTTTATTATAACGTTTATCTCAATCAGTTACGTAAAAATCCATTGGACTCTATAGTGTATTGTTTATGTTCTACAAACATTTTACTATGTCAATTTAAATTGATATAAAAGTATTTGGAACATGATTAAAATTCAAATGTTAAAAGAATGTTTATTTTTAATATGTTATTCTTCTATTATACTGCATAACAACACAAGACGTGTGTTTTTCTACTGTTTAATTACGTTATTCTAGTTTTAATCAATATATAATTGTTGAGTTCTGTTAATAAGGATGAAGTTGTTTTTCTGATTTACATTTAGCCACTACGCTGTTTTATTTATCTCGCAATTTTCCCTTAAGTTTGACTATAGCATACGCGGTATCATTCTTTTGTTTTATTTTGATTATTTATTTATTTAAATTGAATTAATAATTATTTTTTCTAAATTTTATTTTGAAATAATATTTTATTTAAGTCATTGAGCGTATTAAGCTCACCTTTCGTAATAAGTAGAAAGCTGTTAATTCGACGGTTCAGAAATTTAAAGCTGAAG
>WYDF02294679.1:0-13342 GCA_009867245.2 Adranes taylori | reverse complement strand
TTGAGCCAAGATGTTCTTCGGCGACCAGGCCACACTTTCCTTCTATTTTTCCCTGAATAACTATATGGAGTAATTCATATTTTGGGATTTCTCGTTACGTTTCTTCATTTTATGGTATTAAGTAGATCTCGTCCTTTGTTCATACGCTGTAGAACCGCTTCGTTTGTCACTCTATCCATCCACGATGTCCTCAACATTCTTCGGTAGGCCTACATTTCGAAAGCCTCAATCCTCTTGCACATTATTTCGGTCAGGGTCCATACTTCCATCCCATAGAATGATATGCTGAAGACATATACAGCGTAATAAGCGTATTCTTAAGTGAATTCTTAGAGCTCTATTGGTTAACAATTTTTGCATGTTCTTAAATGATATTCTTGCTTGCTCTATTCTGCTTGCTTGATTTCTTGAGTTATGTCCCACTTTTCGTTCACCCAGCAGCCCAGATATTTATATATTTGTACTCTCACCACGATTTACGCTAATATCTGTTAAGTTGATAGCTATGTTTCTGTTTTTGCTGACGACTATCTATTTGGTTTTCTTTAGACCATTTGTTGTCTATGGTATGTTACCGCTGGTGTGAGACTGCCTGCAAATCCTCTTTATCTGTTGCTAGTAAGACCGTGTCGTCTGCATATCTTAGATTGTTGATGACGATTCCATTAGCGACGATTATACCCTCTGTTCTGTCTTCGATGGCTTCTCTGAAAATTCTCTCTGCATATAAATTAAACAAAAGGGGCGAGAGTACACAGTCTTGCCAAACTCCTTTCTTAATAGGCACTTCTTCAGATGCCTGGCCGTTAACTCTAATATCAGCTGTCTGATTGCAGTACAAGTTGGCTATTATCCGAGTGTCACTTCCGCCCAGGCCAACATCGTTGAATATAACTATTAACTTGTGTTGAACAGTGTCGGAATGCCTTCCTGTATTCTACGAAACAGGCATATACATCAACTTCTACATCTCGATATCGGTGTATGAGTACCTGGATGCTAAACAGCGCTTCCCTTGTACCGAAACCGCTTTTAAAGCTAAATTGAGACTTTCCAATGTTTTCTTCGCATTTGATATATATTCTGGAATGAACGATTTTCAAGAACAACTTTATTACATGGCTTATTAAACTGACCGTTCTGTAATGTTTACAATATTTGCAGTTAGCCTTCTTTGGTATAGCAATGAAGATTGGCTTCAGCCAGTCTTAAGGGATTACTCCGGTCTTGTATATGCAGTTGAGCAAGCTTAATAGAAGTGTACGAGCCCTACCTTCGTCCAACATTTTTAAAACCTCTATCTGTATTCCACCTGGTCCTGGTGCCTTTCCAGTTTTTACTCTTGTTAGAGCGTGTATGAGTTCTGTCTTGGTAATATCCATTCCATCATCCAGAGTAATATTATGCGAAAAACTCCTACTGTATACGAAGAGGTTTTCAATATATTTTTCCATTCCTGCTGTTGTTCTTCTGTGTTACTAAGAATTTGCTATTGCTCATTCATGAAAATGATGTTGTTGCTCTTTCTATATAGACCAGTTGTCGGTCTGATTTTGTTGTTCAGGTTAAAGGAGTCGTGCTTAGCTTCTAACTGCTCTATTTCTTTGCACTGGACCTTTAACCACTCTTCTTTCACTTGTCTGATCTTAGCCCTAATTTCTTTTTGCATGGCTTTGTACCTGGTAGGATCTTTGTTTCTGTATGATCTACGACGGTCCGTTAATTTCAGGATGTCCTCGGTGATCGAACGCTTTGTTTTTGGTTATGTTGCTTTTCAGCTTAGCTTTCCTAACTTCCACCACGGATGTTTTAATCTGTCTCCACGTGTTTTCGATATTATATTCATTTATTGTTTGCTCACTGTTACGCAATCTTGAGTTTAATTCTTCTTGTACTTTTTTGGCGTTCTGCTTCAACAAAAGAATCAAAATTGGGAAGGCAACTGTTCCAGTAAAAAATGGATGCAGACCCTCAATCATTAAAGAAGCAGGTTCGCTTGGTCAAGAAAACAAGTAGAATCAAAACGGGAAAGCTGGTAATAAAATCCATTAGAAGTCTCAAATAAGTAAACAAACAAATAGGTGGGAGGGAAAAGATTTAGTTTTTTGAATCATTAGTAGGGTATTAGAATTTACGACTGTGAATCATATAAGCAGTTAAGTTCTTTCTCCGTTGAGAAATAATTTAAAATAAATTCAATAAAAAGGTTAAGGCCCAGCAGAAAGCAGATGAGGAGTTTCAACAGGTTCTAGTTGATATTAAAAAGGATCCAGCGTCAAGGAGGACGAAACAATATGTGGAAAAAAGAAAGAATAAGATAGATGAAGCTAGGGAATTATTAATAACAACCGATGAAATATTGACACAACCCGGAAAATCCACACAAGAGGTTTTATGGAAACAGTAGAAGATTGCTACGATGAAATGATGAACTATCACAATAAAATTGAAATAAATCTAAGACAAATATTGAGGGATTGAAGAAAAAAGTTGAACTGTTAATGAAAGAGTTTGATGAAGAAATAGTAGAAATATTCGAATCAACTGATACGGAAATTGAGAAGGATTTATTAAAAATGAAAAACTTAAATATTGACGAATTATTCAATGAATATCGGGTGCCCAACAAAGAAAGAAAAAAGTAGCGGAAGATGAAGAAAATATGGAGGTTGCAGCGATTTTAAAAGAAATCAAGACAGGAATGCAACAAAAATTTGACGAAGTAATGAAGGATTTCGAAGACAGGTTAACGTAGAAAGAAGAAAGGAATAAACTGTGCGAAGCTATCAAAATTAAACATTGCGAAGGTCGGTTGGAAATACGAGAACTGAACAACGTTCTATGATAAGAACTATTCATGAGAGCACTTATTTAAGAAAACGCGGAAAAAATGAAATTGTTAAAATCATAATTAAGTCATGAACGAAAGAGACTTATTCAGCATATGCGAATAATCGATTCCAACTACGAGAAGTGTAGGGTTATATTACACAGAAGGTATACGAATAACAAGCTGATGTTAGCATGCATGACGCAACAACAAACTGTCTTGGAGCAATGCAAAATTTAGGAGTGAAGACAGAAGATTGGGGACAATTTTTGGGCAGAATCATATGCCGGAAGTGGGACTCAGCAACAAATAGATTGTTCGAACAAGATTTACAAGATCCTCATGAAATATTAATACTTCAAGATATAAAGGGCTTTATTGAAAAGAGGTTTCGGTCCTTAGAAGCAATAGCGACAAGAAGAACTTGGAAATGCATCTTTTGCAAAGGAAGTCATCAGATATACGAGTGCAAGAACTTTAAGAATCTGTCGGTTGAAAAAGGTTAGAGAAAATAAAGGAAAAGTAGTTATGTCAGCGGTATTTGTAGCACTCAGACAAAGATAAGTATCGAATAATGATGATATGCAAAACGTGTGGAAGAGGATATAACACATTGCTACACAAGCAATTTCAGAATACAGGAGAGGCAAGGCAAAACATGACAGGCAAAACAAATCCAACCAAGATATATCCAAAATAAGTAGCCTCAGCAACGACTAACATGTAATGCCCCAAGTAGAAAGAATGAAATGGAGAACAAAGGAATCGTCATTTTTAACAGAAGAAACAGCCCAGACGTTAAGAATTCCCAGATGAAACCACATATGGAAATAAAAGGAGTAGCTAAAGCCGTATCGGTTAATGCAATTGGAAACATAGAGACACTGCTGTGACCACTCGTTTCAAGCAAATTTAGGTTACCAATAGAACTGATATTAAAGAAACAAAAAAATCATTCTCTCATAGCGGCCACAGCTGTAGTAGACAGAAAATTTAAGACTTCTTCATCCTCATAACCGGTTTGCGAGGAGCTATGCATAACCGGTTTGCGAGGAACTATGCAGTCGGTGCGAAAGACAAGCTAACGCCACCTCAGCTCATATACCACACGCTCATATACTTTGTCTACGCTCAGTTCATATACTGAACAAATTCGTGGCGGAAACCTTAGATAAGCGAAATTATTATTGAGATGCAAAATGAAAAATATTAAAATATCTGAATTATGAATAATATATAAAATTGACTTTGATCGTAATAAAAGTAATAAGTAGAGCAAAATTTGATGAGCGTGTGGTGGTGTCTGAGTGCAACACTTGTACCCAACTGAGGTGGCGTTAGCTTGTCTTCGCACCGACTGCATAGCTCCTCGCAAACCGGTTATGAGGATGAAGAAGTTCTTGATTATAAAATATATTTGCAAATGACAGATATCCCAGATATTCCCAACAGGGACATTTCGGAAGCTTGCATTACTATTTAAAATTAAATATGCACGATGTTAAAATAAGCAATTTAAAAGTCCTAATAAAAATCATATCTGTAGAGTCAGTGCAATAACATGGCATCGGAGCTTGCTACACTAAAATCTTCCAATTATTTACGTAACTATTTTTATACAAGAGCTATCAGAAAATTAATTAGTTTAAAATAATTTAATTAACAAATACAAATACTATATTCGCTATTAACTATATCCTATGAACTTTCTTTGGTTTGATTCTCGTTATGTTTTTATACCCCACGCAAATGTGAGCAAAAGCATCCATTCGTTACGCTTGAAAGTGGATCGCGACAAATTCGTGGAGGCACCACCTTTCAATTTTTTACAAAATTCTTTTAAGATATCCCTCTGATATTCCCTTATTAATTCCTACAAAATTCCCTTTGCAACGATATGTTTAAAAATCTTTCTTATTTTTTTTTCATTATTATAATTCTTTCAAGCTGCCTAAATTAGCCTAAAATTGTAATTCTTATTGAGCTATCCGCAAAATATTTTGACATGGACTTGTATATCTATCGCTCCATGCAGAATAGCGGCTCCTGGTCTTCAAGATTAATCCAACAGGATTAATTTCTATTGTGTATGCCTTTTATCCTAGCTGACACGAGAAGTACTATGTTATGTGCGGAGCTCTATAGGGTATTGCAATACACTGAAGAGTTATAGGCATACATTGTTCAGGTTATAATATTAAATCTTCGTAAATTAGAATTTTTTTTTGTTTGTTTTATTATTTCGTTCGAGTCACCTATTCGAAAATTTAATATGTAGGCAAAAATTATGAAATGGATTTGGAGGTAAAATATATTTGGCTCATTTTATAGTAACTATGAAATGAACATACTGTTCCTAAAACTCCAAAATATTTTTATTATCAAAATTAAAAGGACATTACATTCGGGAATCCCAAAATAATCGATCTTTTTTTCGGCTAGATAGTAAAACCAATTTTTTGATAAAAGACATAACAAACGACAAATGTGCTATGATGTTATTTCTTGACCTCTTTGTTTAATAATGGAAAAAATCTACTTCTGAGAGTTAGGTCGCATTCTTTTATTTACTCCTATCGAAGACTTACGTTTCGGTAGTTAATCTATTATCATCTTCAGGGTTCTACGACCTGTAATTGCAATTTAAATTTCTAAATATATTGCTATCTGTTTTAATTTATTTTATGTATATGCCTATGTGTGAAACGTACCTCAAGCTTCTCCTACTAGGATCCAATCGGGTAGTTGTATGCTATGAGCTTGTTTTCCCGGGCTAGCGTAGGCACACCTTAGACAAGCAGTATCTATTCCCAGACAACGATAGTGAGACAACTAGGGCTCCAATGCACTTACCGGTTGAGTGCCAGTGTCATACAAGACGGAGAGAACACACATAAATAAAATTCCCATATAATACTTAACGAACTTTATTATAAATGCAATACTAGCATAGTTATATGGGCAAGATATATAGGCTGATAAAATTTTGTAAAAAAGTAACAAGAGTTACATGCACGCATCTCTATACTTCAACTTCAGGCCAATTAATATATTAGACATTTGGAAGGCAGGAGATGACATTCGTAGCACCCTTTATGGATCTCGAGTGGTTCCCAGAGATTAAATATAAATATCAGCGAGCGCTGTTTATTGCTTCTTGTTAGTTTTAGAGTTTAGTTTATTATAATAGAATTATGCAGCCATCTTTAAATTGGGCGACAATTCAAATTAGTTAATTATATGTTTTAAGTATTATAAATCAAAATAGAAATAATTACGTTAATCTTGCTATTGAGTTTTATAAATTTTTTGAATTAAATAGTAAATGAAAATAAGTTATTTAATATAATATATTGTGCAATTCAAAGTTGTAAATTGTTGAATTACAAAAAGTAATTTATTAAGTGAAATATGGTTAATGTAAGTAAAGACTGCAGAGATGGCATTTATTATTAAATAATTCGTGTCCTAGCAAAACACGTAAAGATTGTAATTAAAAATATATTAATAAAACAAGAATAAAAAATCTTTAATTTTGAAAAATATTGAAATACTTTAACTTGAGGTCAATCAATGTAATAGACATTAGGAAAGACCGGAGATGACATTCGTAGCAGCCTTCATGGATCTCGAGCGGTTCTGAGAGAATAAATGTACATATCAGCGAGCGCTGTTTATTCCTTCTTGTTCGTTTTAGAGTTTAATTAATTATAATAGAATTATGCAGCCATTTTTAAATTGGGCGACAATTCAAATTAGTTAACTATATATTTTAGGTATTATGAATCAAAGTAGAAACCATTACATTAATCTAGCTATTGAGGTTTATAAATTTTTTGAATTAAATAGAAAATGAAAATAAGTTACTTAATATAATATATTGTGCAATTCAAAGTAATAAATTGTTGAATTACAAAAAGTAATTTATTAAGTGAAATATAAGTAATGTAAGTAAAGACTGCAAACATAGCATTTTTTATTAAATAATTCGTGTCCTAGCAAAAGACGTAAAGATTGTAATTAAAAATATATTAATGAAACAAATATAAAAAATCTTTAATTTTGAAAAATAATTTAAAAATTAAAAATAAATTTTACGGAATTATTACCTTCAAATTCCACCCTAATCTGTTACTAACATTATATTTTAAAATTGATAAAAAGAATGGCTGTTTAACAGTACGACACATAACATAAATACAACGAAGTATCCTGTGGGTTTATACACGACTTTTCCTTCAAATCAGCTATAATTGTTATTTTTACTCAAATAATATTAGGTGTAAGCGACAGCTGAATTTAATGTTGTTATGAAAGTAAATGTCTAAAACTGATTTATTAATCTTTGAATAAACAAAATGATAAACGATTAATATGTCAATCAAAAATTACATAATTCGACGAATACAAAAATAATGTTGCACCCATTTCCCTAACTAAATGCGGTAAAAACCTGTTAAAACGGACTTGTAAATGAATCTAAATTTACACGGACCAAAGATAAGAGTAGTAGATCAATATGTGTGAAGTATTTAATAAAACTAAGGATAGGAAAAATGACAATCTAAATCATAATTCCAGAAATATTTAAAAACGGACTTAATACTAGAAACAGCTTTTACTGTCACCGCCTAGTGACGAACGACCAGATACATCGCCAAACCACGAACAGATGGAATAGCGAAACGATGACCGTGGTTTCAACGCAATTCGATCTTTCACATCAGCACACTGGACAGCTCACTCGTACACGAACCACATGACCGTTGTTTGGTAAAACTTTAAAGGTTAATACCACGATCACAAGATTAGCGTACTCAATTCCGCTAAACCACGACAGTTGCTTGCTGGAGGATTGTAATCAGTAACAACACCCTGATAAATTGCCTCATCATAATGGTTCATCAACAGAGCACGAAAACACTACACTTGTTTCGAATTAACTAAAACGAAACATCATTCCAACGAAATTTCTATTTAAAAACACATGATTCAATTAAATTGCAATAATTTTTAATGTTAAATAATTAAGATTTGGATTTCTAACACCTTCAGATGTTGAACGAAAACGACTTTATTCCGAAATTAGTTAAGCTACCACACCCAAAATTTGATCAAACAATCGTACCAATTCAAATTCATCCTTTAGCCCTCTAGCGGCCTAGTCTCAAAATGCTGGATTTCGTTCTGCAGTACAAAGTTTACTTCCAGCAATTACATTGCTATTAAAGTATCACATCAGAAAATTTCGTAATAAAAACTGCTAAAGTATTAGATTAATTAACAATACTAAAGTGTTCCAAAATAGTTACCATTCAATCCACAAGGCGTCATGCACAACAAACATAGTTTATACTTTGTGAGCTTCCGCATTCGATTCGGTTCAAGTCAACCGTTAAACCTCAAACTAATTTCTATTGATTTACATTGATTTAAAAGAAAATTTGCCTCAAATCAGTCTTAAAAGTGTAACAACTGTAAATAAATGAAATGGAATCACTCGTCAGCGAAAGAGCTGTGTTTTCAAAGATCAACCGACCTAAACTTATTAGTAAATCACGAGTCCTAAATCTTCAAAATAAAAGTCATAAACCAGTCAGATAAATCTAACGGCAATGCGAAATTAAGTAATTGACAAGATCTAACACATTGCAGGTAAATACCATAACACTCTACTATAAGAAGTGTAATATTTAGACAAAATAACTTCAAATAAATACGACCAGAGAACCTATTAACAATATATCATTTCCAATCCCTTAGCGGGTACAATTTATTGGTAAGTACGATTTAATTGTATCAATTATTGACAGCAAATACTAGTTAGTATAACTCTGCCAAATACAAGTTGGAGAAACAGTTTAAAAATAACTCTCTCAAACTCGCAGAGAGAACCCTGTATTAACCACAAATAACAAGTAAGCTATCAACGACTTAAAATCACGATGATCAGATGATATACCCATATTCAATACAACTATATTTCTATTAACATCTTTTTAAAATAAGAGTTATTATCAATAGAGGAGGTTAATATTACATATCTTTACAATCAAAGCCAATAATTGAAAGAGAGCCTTGTAATAACATCACAGGTTCCGTGAATGTTACAAAGTAATCATAATAGCGGCAGGCATTTTTGCAAATGGATATGATGAACAATCCATATTACATAGGAAAAGAATAATTGAATTAATGGTAGCGATCTTAAATAGAAACAAGTAATAATGAAGCATAACAGTTTTACTACTCTATTAGTGTATTGCGCCTCAGTTTACCATTTCTATGTTCCTCCACATATTCTTCTACATTGGTAGTATTCTCTTACCTTTTTTGTACTTTGTGAACTTGTGAAAAAATTGTACCGAAGCAGTATATTTATCATTCTTTAAAACCGAAAAAATAATAAGGTAAGTAATATAATAATACTCAAAGAGATTAGGGCGAATCTGGTAATTTATTACTTTTTTAACATTAATTTAAAAGACTTTTGTTCCTGTATTAAAATAATGTCAACTTAATAATAATTTTTAAAAAATAGTTTGCAGTTTAAACAAGTATAATTATTGAAACTATATCTAATTGTAAATAATTATATAACTGTATAATATTGTTAAATAAATATGAAATATTACATTTGCTTAAACATTGTTAATACTTTTTCTTTAGTATATTTTTATATAAAAAATATATCAATTGTTTGTTACATAATATGCAACTATGTTAGAAAATCATAATTGTATACGTTCAGTTTCGTCTATACGCATGGGAACTGGCTAGGAGCACGGGCTAGGAGCCTCGAACCTTAGGGGGCCACAAAAATTTTATACCTTTAACGTTTAATTTTTATGTGGCCTCAAATATATAAAGAACCCAAGGCCATGAAAATTGTAAAGACGGCATTGTTTAATTGCATCTTCTTATTAGTATAAAATCTTGTTTCCTCAATCATATGTGATACTACAATATAGAATAGTAAACGATAAGGCAATAGCAGCAATATTTGTTTTAAATAAAAACGAATGAGCGAACAAGCCAACTATCGAGTAGCGACTAATAATTCAATTTAACGGTGATACACGCATAGATGCATCTACATTCAAATACTCTGAAATTGGACTTCAAGCGTTACCGTAGCATTTGCAGCGTGTAGAGCGGTAGGCATAGGTAAATATTATCGCTACACTTTAATTTTAACAGTTTCATTTGTAACTTGCCACATTGGCAAAATATCGAGCGTTTAGCGTTACACAAAAGGAGCGTCATATAGTAACGCTTCAACGAGTAACTTTACATCACTAGCTTTTATTATTGTGAGAATTATAGTGACTGTGTGGTAAATAATGGTAAGTATTTTATAGTGAGAGAGCATTGTTATTGTGCTTTTGTTGCTTTTTATTTGTGCCGTTGTGTTTTGGTTACTTTCCATTTGCGTGCTGCGTGCTGGTGCGCACCATTTAATTTGTCCTCCGAGCTTGATGTGTGGTTGTCTGTAATTGTACGTATTTAAGGTGTCTGATTCGAGATACTCTTTATGTTGTCTCTGCATGCTTTTATGTATAATATCTATAGCCAAAGCCGTTCTTCTAAGCTTTTTTTCCTTGCGAAATATAGTGGTGTTCTCTAAATCAAACTAGTATTTTGGTTGATCGCTGTGTTTAATTAGGGTGTAACATTATTTTTCGCTTTGATGTTTTTTATATTTGTTCTGGATTTTGTACCGTTCCGTGAATCTTGTTTTTGCAATCGGAATCAAATGTAACAAAATACTATATAAAAACTGTGCAGGAAAATACATAAGTCAAACAAAACGAAGACTGAGAACAAGGCTTAGAGTAGCGTTTCATTTGTGTAACTTGTGGACCAGAGCTTAGTTTGTGTTATTTTGTTAGCGTATGAACACGGGTTTTATTTTGACAATGATCAATTCTTTATTTTTGCAATAAATGGCGCCATTTTCAATCCTTATATTTCATTGGGTTATTTAAATCTTTTCAATTTGTATTCCACCTAATTGGAAGAGAATGTAATAGGAAAATTTTTAAAGTTACTGCCGACTTATTAAATCTCGTAAGCCAGACTGTTGCTGTTACTGGCTTCTACTATTACTGGCCTCTACTATTACTATTACTGGCTTCTACTATTACTATATATATTTGAGCTTTCTGATTTAACTCAAATTAGGAAACCCAATAAATCTTATTAAAATCTCGGTATTTATAGACGAAAGCGACCAAACAACTTTGGCTCCATTATACGGATAAATGTGTAACAACCCACTCATTGCGTACTACCTGGTACGGTCTCTCCTTATATCAGCGTAGGAACAAAAGTTTACGTACAACTTCACTGTGGTGTACTATATAGATGCAACATCAGGCAAGAGATCAACCAACAGCGTTCCATGAATGCATGTTTCTATCCCAGCGTACGTTACTCCTACTTTAAATATTATAATAAACAATAACGCGTCATCTCATATTGCCAAGCACTGGAACGCGATGTGCGCTAATGCATACATGTGTGCTAATGCACGCATCACTCAGCGCTGGATTATGAAGTCATTGCGATGTGTGTCAGTAGCATGCTAATGTAAATAGATAGGCACTTAAATTATATCCCTTCCTGTACTTAACAAACGCTGAGCTATGTACTTATCTGATAACATAAAATACGTTTTACTTCCAATAGTAGTTGAAATCTTATTTGTTTATATATTTAATCTTTTTTGAAACGGAATAGCTAATTCTTATTTATTTCGTATGAAGAATTACGTAATTTATAGACTCTTTTATCTTTCAAGTAACATGCTTTATTACAAGTCCCAGAAATTGTAGTATTTTATTATTATATATATTTAACATGCGTACAGCTGCTGTATCATACCATGGCCGGTAGGAGAGATATTTGATGCGCTAGTGTAAGATAGAGAAAGAATTCGGCAAAAATAAATGCAAACGTTTCTTATAATCTTGCATTGGGAACACCAAGAGCCGTACTGATAATCTATAAATGCTCCTATAAATTCGTTCTATAAATTATTTGCAATTTTTAGCTACTATAATAGTCATAGTTACTAACAATTGCTGAGAATTTACTATCCATCTTGAAGCCGGGGTGTATTAGCGGCTATGGTACAATGCGGGAGTTGTAGATTTTTTGTTCTGGAAGACTATGTGTGATTTTTCTTAAATCGGGGTTACATAGGCTTACATAGTGAAACGGACTTTTGTATTATAATTAGAGATGAATTCAAATTTAACTTAAAGCCAGTTTAATCTAAAGAAGGAGCATGAAAATAATTTAAAAAATTCTTCTATATCTGTACGGAATGCGGAATAAGAAAATAAAATATTACTTTATTAATATAATATTTGATTAAAATTGCAAGATTTATAACTACTGCATATCTTAACTCTGATTTACGAATCACTTCTCGGTGGAAATGCTATTTAGATTAGCTTCTTTCTAGACTACATAAGTTATTTTTCATAATCTATAGACGACTGCAATAATACAATACAGAAGAGAAAAATATAAGTACTTTCCGCATTTCTAGGATGCTGCAGAAATTTTATTCTGCTTTTTATTATGAATATTATTATTATTATTGCTACTAGTGCCTGCATATTTTACATATCATATTATACTGGGTGTATTTATTTGTACACAGTTCCTTTAATACTTAAGCGACTAAGCCAGTTTAAAAAAATCGCACACATAACCTTGGGAGTAATTTGACCTTGAAAAAAGTGTGCTACCCTAAATATCTCAGGTTCTATAAAAGTTTGACAAATGAATGTTGAGAACTTATGTAAGTCTAAGGGACCTCAATTTTGCCAGTGTGATCAGCTGAATATACGCTTAACCGATTTTGAGCTATATTTCGATAGAAGTTGTAATTTTCTTTAAAATGATATTACATTTCCAGGGTCTAACTCTAATGGCTCCAAGATATGACCCTTAACAAATGAAATGCTATGTATGTATACACATATACCCCAATGTGATCTTTAGCCTCCCCTAATATCAATGTAAATAGATTTAGAAACCAAGTAAATATATTCTGAATGAAAGATTAAAATAAATTTATACTACCAGGGTTGGTAAAAATAATTTTCTTCAAAATGTACCAAAATTGATTTTTGCATAAAAAACAGAATGTCATCCTGTGTCATTTGAGAGTTTCTTGAATTTGGTATAGTTTATTTTTTACAGAATTGGTAAATCACATAACTCACTATAACTTAAAAATGAAACAATTGAGAAATAAAAATATCTCTAAAAAATTATATCCCAGATTTTGTTCTGGTATTGCCCTGTTCAACCTTGATTGAACAGCTGTTGTATACAATATTAACATTTAGACCTGCTATATTTAAAATCTGAAAAAAGATAGCTAGTGGGCATCTTCTTGTTTATTTTTGCACGATGCAAGTGCCACATATTTGGTCTACGGCGTCGATGCTGCCTTTAGTAGAATTACAAAATTAAAACTATATCAAGATTTTG
>WYDF02294668.1:5713-16013 GCA_009867245.2 Adranes taylori | reverse complement strand
TTTTATATACTTATGAGATCATTAATATATTTAAGTTCAACAAACACAATTATTAAAAGTTATTGGATATTTTGCAATTCATTAGTTAAAATATATTAGTTTATTTATTTTAAATTTCTAATATGTGCAAATATATATATATATATATATATATATATATATACTACCTATTTGCGCCCATCATTGTATTCTCGTCTCTCATTTGAACCTAATAGTTTATTTGATATGTTTATAAAAGTGAAACTTTTAAATACAGTTATAACAGACGTACATGAAACGGAAAAACTAACATTACAAATAGACCAAACACACAAAAAGAAAGAAAGGAAGAAACGAGAAGACTTCCTTATCTCTACTAATAATTTTTTCTTTTCTTTTACTCCTTTCAGACAAAGAAACCATTTTCCTACGACGACGTCCAATCGAACATCGATTGAAACCGAAGGAAGCGATTGTTTTATTCGACACTTACCCATTGAACACGTTTTCCTATTTATCGCATCATCAAAAGAAAATCCAAGCGAGAGAATTACTTGAAAAAAGAAAAGAAATTCTTGTAGTGCTTTTTCCGTATTTTGAAAAGATCTACTTAACACAAAACTAAAACATCGATGTCTAATATAATTACAAGATAATTAAATTCTAGTTGCTTATTTCAATCAATCAGTTATTGAAAAATTAATTTAAAATAAATATTTATTGAATAACTTTACAATCGTCATTTTTTATATAATTCTAACGATTTTTTAAATTCAATGCCAGATTATTTTAAACTAAAAATTTTTATGTTTATTATTACTTCTTAAATTGTTTTAAATATTTGAATTAAAATTATAATATCCAAGAATAATTCACCCTAGCGAAATGTTTAAAAATATAATAATTTAATGTCTTGCATTATAAATGAAGTAAATATTAATTATTGTTTATTATTTAACAAACAATTTTAAAATAATTTGAAAATGTGGTGTTCATTTAAATATTTTTATAATTTGATATTTAATTATAAAAGCTAATTAAAAGATAACGTAAACAAATGAATAACAACGAAACGACGATGTCAGATTACGAACGTATACGCCTCGTGATTCTTGGCGGTGCTGGAGTTGGAAAATCATGTATTGCTAAGCGATTCCTTACAAATACGTATACGGATAAATACAGGTAAATTATTTGTTTAATAAAATGTTTATTGCTAAGTAACAGGCGCCAACTTTAAAGCATATTCACTTAACAGTCATCCCGAAAATTTTGAAAAAAAAAACTACATGTTTGATTTCGAAATAAATTCTCCAAGTATTGATATCTGTATGATATGATTTGGTCATACATTATGTCTCGCTCACCTATTTAGAGTCTGAAGGAATTTGAACCATATTTTTTTGAACGTTACTTGAACCAGGAAAATATTACCTCCCTCCTGGCTAGATTTCATAGTTTGGGTGTTTCTTCTTCGTTTGAAATCAATAATTTAGCTTCCTACATAAATAGAGAAGTCCATACAAATAGAGCAAAAATAAGTTTGGAGAACATTGCGAATCAGAGTGAATATCAAATCGTATGCCAATCTTATGTGGATAATGCTTTCTGTCCCAAACAAATAATCAAAAGAAAAAAAATATTAGACAAGGAAAACCAGCATATGTAGTTTGCATTGATTTAATAAAAAAGCGTACGATACTCGCCCCATCAACAAACTATGGGAAGCACTTGATTACTTTCAAATTCCATCTACTTACAGTAACGCTCTGAAGAATTATACAAAAAAACAGTATTAATGCAATAGAAGTAGGAATGAAGCTTTCTGCAAAATTTCCAGTAACCAGAAGATTCTGAGAGGGTTGCTGCATTTCGCCTACACTTTTAAAATTTATGTGCGCAAAGCACTAAAACACTGGTACAAAAAATATGAAAAAATGGGATTAGAGATCAATGGAAATTATCAAACTAAGCTAGTCGCACAACCAAATAATATTCACAAGAGACTACGACGGTAGTTTCTTATGCTATGAAACCCTCAAGAAAATACAATCATTGGGATTTAGAGATAAATAGGGAAAAGACTCAATACATATCCATAAGTGACCCATCTATGGACATTGTGTTGCAAAGTGTCACAATAAAGTCAGTTCAACAATAAAAATTCTTAGACATTAGGATTACCAGTAATCGGACTGATGAATATGATTTTCGAAAGAAAGTAGCAATTGGCAAACAGCTTGCACAAAGCAACAAAACAAAAGCAACCATATAGTGCTAAGCAATGGAGAACCCAACGATTTTTAGCGGCGAAAATGATTCGTTCGGAAATGATACAGAGTTTCCAACTACATCAATATCAGGTAAAGGGTGGAAGTGGACTATGACATCGCAGATGCAATTGAATCTAAACAACTTATATGGTGTGGGAACCTAAAGGTGATGGGCGACAAAAGATTGTCAAGAACTTACTAACTGTTTCCGTATATGAAAGAGTAAATATGCCATTTTTCAATGTAGAAGAGTATGCCACCTGTAAGACTCAACATAAAAATTTATTTAGTAAAATTAAAATGTTGCGAGCGGTTCTACAAATTGTCTTGAAAATTTTTTTCTCACAATTGAAGAAGATTTAATTGATCAAACTGAGCAAGAAATTCAGTTTTTGTCAACTTATGTGATCTATTTTATTCTGCTGCCGTTGCTAATTTTGTTCTTTCGATATCTGTTACTTTAGTGACATGAAGAACAATAGAGCATTAAACATCCTCTTTGGAATCTTGATGAAAGTAGCATTTGCATGAAATCTTTGTAGCAATTACCTGATTTGATTCTGCTTAATCTACCTAATTTGCTATTACCCATTCACGCACCCTCCTAGACCTACAGTCCATGTAGGACCCTAGCCTTTCCTACAGCAGCCATCTCCATTCTTCCTTCCTTGCAGCGCATCTCCTCCAGCTCGGATACCTAGCGCGTACATATCCTCTCTTACGTCATCAATCCACCTCTTTCTTAGCATTCTTGGCTTCCTTCTGCACCCCAGTTGTTCGTCGAGAGTCTTCTTGGGGATTCTACCTCCCTCTATTCTTAGAACATGCCCCAGGTATCGCAGCGGTCTCTTCTTCATCTCAACAACCAGGTCAATATCACCATTGAACTGATATACTTCTTGATTGGTTCAAATGCGTCACTCGCCATCTTCACAAATCACTCTGATGATCTTTCGCAGCACCTTTCATTCTCGGACCCGGAGAGCAAATTCTTGTCACGTCAGTGAGCGTCCAAATTTCACGTTCATAAATTACCACTGGTCGAATTATAATGCAGTACACGATGAGCTTGAGCTTTAGGATTTCAGTAGCTTATTAAAGTCACATTAGCATCTGTTCCTTGCAGCAATTTGTGCTTTTATCTCTGTACTGATCTCGTTGTTCTCAGGTACCAGGGTCCCTATTTACTTGAACTGTACATCTACATCTTTCTCGTACCTTCCAGCTTCGTACTACAGTTGACTCACCGTGCAGAACCTTTCGTCTGTATTTTGTCTTTTCGTTGTTAACTCTTAGCCTTAAGCGCCTCCCTTCTTCACTAATATATTGCACCATCTCTGTCAATACTCTCGAGCTTCTACCAAGAAAGACAACATCATCTGCGAAGGCCATGTACTGGAGGGATCTGGTGTAGATAGTTCCTCATGGATTGAGCGGGATCCTCGGTGTGACATGCTCTAGACAGAGATTAAGCATGGTCGTCTAAAGTGCATCTCCTGGTCGCAGCCCTCTTCGCACCTCAATTTCCATTGTTAACTGTCTCTGGAGCTTGACGCTGGCCTAAAGTGCTACATAATGTCATACACACTAGACTAATGAGTTTTCTGGCACTCTCATCTCTTCCAAAATCACTTGCAGCTTGGACCTACTAAGAATATCATATGCCTCTTTACTCTTTGTAGTCAATGAGTTGGTGCATGCTGACACTATGCTCATAGCACTTTTCCAGAATCAGCGGTAGTGATAAGATCTTATACAAGGTTGATCTGTTGTGCCAAAACCCACCCTAGTCATTGGTTAGTTCCTTCTCCACATATGCCTCAAGCCTCCTTGAGAGTACGGTCTAAAGGATCCTATATGCAACGTTGAAAAGAGAAATCCCACGATAGCTACTGTAAATTATATTGTCCTTTTTTCGTGGATGGACAGATCACTGCTGTGTTCCAATCTTCTGAAATGCCTTCGTTTTCCCATACTGAACAAATAAAAGTGTACATACTGTCGATCACCTCCATCCCACCATACTTTAGGAGCTCAGCTAGGGTGCCATCCTTTCCTCGCGTGTTGCGCATAACAAAACATCGCCTCTTCAACCTCTTCTCAAATCACTTCTGGAACAACCTTCTCCTCGTTGTCCATCTTGGCATCCCTCACCTAGTCTGGTAGTTTTGGGGTTCCATTCTCCACAGCAGTTTAAAAATATTCTACCCATCTCTCCATTACCCCGCTCTCATCTCCGATGGAGTTACCAGCTTTCTCCTTAAAAAATGATGGTTTTGGTTGGAAACCTTTTATGGTTCCTTAGATCATTGCCCTTACTTCTTTCTTGGTCTGAATCTCCTCTATCTGCTCTAGACTTCCTCATTTGTTATTGCCTGATTTAAAGTCATGTCTGAAATACAGTTTATATTGCAGTTTGTACACAGCAAAATAGATTTTATATTTATTTTATCACTTATAATTACTTCAGATAAAGCAGTATACACGATGCAAGCGATGAATACTCTGGAAACAGCAAGAAATGAGAGAAAGATATCCAGATTAGTGAACAACTCACTTAAACAATAAATCATGACAAGGACATATAAAAATTTGGTTAACAACGCAAAAGAGTGAAGAATGAAAAAAATATCTCACACTAAACAGGAAAGCAGATACGTAAAAAAAAAGAGACGAGTTATGGGACGAGAGTTGTGAAAAACTGGATAGATACCTAAGTGGTACAGGGGCCACAAAAAAAACAGAAACTCTAGCAAGTAGCATAACTTTAATTACACCAAAGTAGTTAGATAATTGTTATAAAAACTTACTTTCTGAAGATAGACTTGACATCAAGACCTCAAATAACTGAAGACAAAAATATAAAAGTAAATATCTTTCAATGAATAAAGTTAATGAGTATAACTCAGAATAATATATAATTTAATATAATGAATTAGAAATTAATATACAATTATTATTCGTGTCTTTGAAAAAATAACCCTACTCGGGGTTCGAACTCTAATCTCTCAATTTCCGGTCGAGTGTTCAATCCATTTAAACTAACGAGGTGCTAATTTCAAACAACAAACAATCTCTATATGTGTTAAACAACCGTGAATGACGTTTACCACATGTTTCTATTTTTAACAAGAATTGTAGAACACGACACTGCTGTCTAAGAACTAAGAAGTACTAGAACTAAGAAGTCAGTTGTACAAGGTTATGCCAGAATAATTTAATGTGACGACCAAATTGACCAAGGTAATATGAATGACGCTTGTGGAAACATGTAGCAACGTAAGGGTGAAAGGTGAGTTGTCAGGGAGTTTTGAAGTTACAGGAGACTTGAAACAAGGAGACTCATTGTCGGCTCTACTTTTTAATCTAACACATGGAGTGGTCATGAGGAAACTATGCGTTAATCAGGAGGGTATATATACAACAGAACATGTCAACGGTTAGCCTTTGCAGACGACATTGAAGTAGTGACTAGGAGGACAGAATCACTAAAGGAGAACCTTCAAATACTTCAAGGGGAATGAAGATCCATGGGTCTAGAAATAAGCTGAGAGAAGACCAAGTACATGATAAATAGTAGCAACACTACTTGGTGGAGAAATGTGAAGGGGTTTGAAGGGTTTGAGAGAGACGACAAATTTAAATACCTCCGAAGTGTGATAACTGGAGATAATAACATCACCACTGAAATCAAAGCTAGAATGATTGCAGGAAATAAATTTTATTAAGCCTTTCTTGATGTACTCAAATCATCCATGGTCTCTAAAGAATTAGAACCAAAAGTGCATGATATCATTAAACCAGTCGTCGCATATGGTTCCGAGGCGTGGACGATTACGCAAAGGAATGGGAATACATTGAGAGCATGGGAGCGGAAAGTCCTTAGGAAAATCTTCGGATCAGTACGAGACGAGCAAGGTTGGAGAATCCGCACCAACGCTGAATTAGAAGCATTGTACCAGAAGCCGTCCATTGACAATGACATAAAGGCCAGCAGGCTCAGGTTTTCAGTGGTGATGGTTGAGGCATGTCGAGCGGATGCATGGATACAAAGTGCACAAAAAATCCTAAACAACCGACCAGAAGCCAGCAGATCAGTAGGGCAACCACCCAAACGGTGGATGGACGATGTAAGTAAAGATCTGCAGAAGTTAAACGTCCGAAATTGGATGAAGAAGGTGATGGTAAGAGACGACTGGAGGAATCAAGCTTTAGTGGCGGCCAAGGATCTTAATGGTCGGTAGAGCCAGCTAAAGTAAAGTAAATAAGACAGTGATGTAAAGGCACTGATCTGCGTCCTTTGAGCAGGTGACTGCACTTGTCTTGTTTTGGTCTTAATATATTAATTTCTGTTTCATGCTGTAGGTAATCCAGCGGATATAAATCAATAAATAATGCTAATGAGTATAACTCATAATAATATATAATTTAATATAAGGGATTGGAAATTAATATAAAAGTATTATTCGTCTCTTTGAAACCCCACTCGGGATTCAAACCCGAGTCTCTCAATTGCGGCTAGCGTGTTCTATCCATTTAACCTAGTGAAGTGATAATTTCAAATAACAAAAACTGTCTTAAACGTTCGTTAATGTCATTTACGTTATGTTTCTATTTTAAACAGGAATTGTAGAAATTGAGAGAATAGGGTTCGAAGCCCAAGTGAGGTTATTTTTTCAAAGACACAAATAATAATTGTATATTAATTTCGAATACATGATATTAAATTATATATTATTCTGAGTTATATTTATTAACATTACTCATTGATTTATAGCCGCTGGATTACCTGCAGTATGAAGTAGAAATTATTATATTAATATCAAAACCAGACAAATGCAGCCACCTGCTCAAAAGATGCACGATTAGTGAGCTGACAGCTGTGTCGTGTTCTACACTTCTTGTTAATAGTAGAACCATATTTTAGAAACCGCTAGTTTAAATGGATAGAACACTCGACCGTAAATTGAGAGACTATATTTCGAATCCCGAGTAGAGTTATGTTTTCAAATACACAAATATATTATGTCACAGCAGCACAAGAGTATGATATATAAAAATATAGAGGAAAGGGATCAAGAAGAAGTTAAAGAATATGGATACAATTGAAGCGAGAAAAAAAGAGAAGGTTAGTAGAAATACTGGAGAAAGTAAGGTGGGATGATATGAGAAATCCCCTTCTATTATTGAAGTAGTAGAAGGGGGTGCAAAAAAAGATAAGCAGGAAAGAAGAAAAGGAACAGTAAAACAAAAGAAAAAAGTAGACCAGCTGTGAAAGAAGAAGGAAATGAAAAAAGGGCCAAGGAATGTTAGAAAAGGAGAAATCATATGGGAAGATTATAATAAGGCTAAATAGTGGGAACCAAAATGTAAGAAGGAACTGAGTGAGAGGGAGAATAGATATATTTATAGAATGAATGGGGAAACAAACCAGATGAGTATAGATGAAGATGAGGAAACAGATATAAGTAAAGAACAAAATGAAAAAGAAGAAGTATGCGGAAGAAGATGTATGCGGTTGTTAAAATGAGTGTAGATTAAAAGCATTAGTTAGGGGTTTGAGATGGATATGGAAATAAAAGGAAAAAAATTGAATAGGAGCCTGGAGAAGCAAAAGGGAGTGTTATCGAAAACGCACAGTCGGTTTTAAGAGGTAACGGGACCATGGATAACATAGTAATTTTGAATTATATGATGCAATAGGAGATTCGTGAAGAGAGGCAATTGAATATGTTATTTATAGAGCTGAAAGTTGCATTCGATAAAATAATAAGGGAGAAATTCTCAGAGAGAATGTATGAAGTACAATGATGTATGGGGCTAAAGTGTAGGCTGTATATGTGCAATTAGGAGTGTAATTAGGATGCTTGAAGAGAATAATTGTTCGACTTACACCTGGGGATATTATTTTGCCAGGTGTAAGACGAGTTTAAAAGATATAAAAGATATAATACTGGGTTGTGCAGGAGATATAAGTGCAGAAGTTTAAAAGATATAAGTGCTGGGTAGCTCGGTTTAAGAAAATGGTAAGCTTCTAGGTATGAGTATTTTGGAAAGAGTGTTATAGATTGGTGAAGAGAATATATATGGCGGGAATGAATAAAGTAAGGAAGGAATGTATAACCATGTGTGGTTTGAGAATAGAAAAAGGGCATATACAAAGATAGGATGCTCTTTAAACAGATGGCTTAATCAGATAGGGGGGGGGGCAATAATAATGAGAATAAGGCATGAGAATAAAAGTTCTTTTTTAACAACATTAAAGAAAAGAGCCGGGCAGGAAGATCTTATACCGACAATAACACTTCAAACAATTATTTGAGCGGCGACTAGTAAGTTATCTACCAACGCATCTTATGTTCATTGATTTGGAGATGGTCTTCTCTAGCATAGCGCTAAGCTGAATGCCTAGAGGACGACGCATTCTGAACCCTTCACAGTACAAAAGAGACTAGGGCAGTATTAGTGTCTCTCTTCAACATTCTCCTTATCATTTCACATGAATTCCTAGGTATACCCGTTCCTACCAATCTCTACCATAACGTCTCCTAAACTTCTTTGTCAATGTACAACTTATTTTCTTTATTTATTTCCACTTGAATCATAATAATCCGAATTACGATGTTATCTGTTGTTCCTATATCCCTTCAAAGTGCAATCTGCATCAATAATAACACCTATTGTTGTTTCATGTCTAGGTCTGGTTCTTCGGTTTACAATTTTTGCAGACAACCTATATAAATAATGTGTAATAGTTATTCCCATGAAGTAATCTTTCAATTAGGCATTAGTGTAATTACAATATGAAGAAAGTCTAGAAGACCACGTACCTCTGAAATCTTCACAGCATCAAAGAGACTAGGGCAGGGTTATTGCGTCTTTCCAATCTTATTCAATATTTCAGACATTGCAATAGGAATTGATGTGTAAAAAGAAATACCTATTTACACTGTTATTCCAAGCCAGCCATGAAAAATTGGGTCCTAACGGAATATACACAAGTGAATTCAAAAGTGAAAATGAGAGTAGAGAAAGTTGATACATCTACACATGGGGATATTTTGTTGCAGGAGTTTAATAGATATAAGTATCGGGTAACAGGATTGAAGGAAATGATAAGCTTTGAGGGGAAACTATTTATGGAAGAGGGTGATAGATTCGTCAAGACAGTATATTTGGAGGGAATGAAAAAAGTAAGAAAAAGAATGTGTGTTGTTTGGAAAAGAGACATACGAAAGGATATTATGATCGTTAAACAGATGGTTTGATACGATAATTGAAGAATATTGATAATGAGGTAGAAAAGTGGATAAGAGATGTGGAGAAACAAGAGAGGCATGCAAAATATTGAATTGTAGATATAGTAGTAAATCTATGAAGATAAGCGTGGGAGGATGTATGCCAGAGTATTTAATGTCTGATATCAGAGTGGATGAGAAAGAAGGATTGTGAGATTAAGATGTAGAAATGAGGAGAGAAAAAGTATTCCCACTCATCCGTGAATGAGAAAGGCTGTGTAATATATGTGGTAAATAGGATGAAAGATGGGATCACTGAGTGAAAGAATGCCAGGGGTTGGCATAAAATACGAATGAGTGGGAATTAGATGGGAACTGCCGGAGCATGTGTTTGCGGGAGAATGGTATGGGAGTCGAAGTAGTAAAATAAATGTGATGGAAAAAAAAAGAAAGGAAAATGTAATATATCGAGCAAAGGTCGTTATAGGTCGCTGTTCCTTCTAAAAGAAAAAACTAGAAAAAAGTGATGTTGATTTTTTGCACTGATTTTTTGCATAGTAATTAATTTTGGATTCATCGTAGATTTAGATGAATTATAATTATTTTATGCCAATAAAGATTATATATATATATATATATATATATATATCAATCTACCCTTCTACACCCATTCATTTCTCTTGCTGACGTTCTTATTCCTTTGCCAATCAAACACTCCACCAGCATTCCACCTCTCCACCAGCACATATCCACCAGCATTCGATTCTTCTCTTCGCAACTACCTGTCTTTATTCCATTAATTTCCTTTAT
>WYDF02294657.1:0-16013 GCA_009867245.2 Adranes taylori | reverse complement strand
TCAAAGCTTAGAAGATGCCCGGATTAGTTCATGACTCTTTACGCAGAAAAGGGCGTGAGCTAGAAGACTAGAATCGTTGTAATTGAGCTGTGAATAAAATATTGTTCGCAATAAGAACTGTATTTGCAAGTGTTTTTAGTGCGTTTATATTGGCCTTGTATATTCATGGTAAGTCATTTTTAAAATGTATGTTCTTCATATGGACTTGACAAAATTTTTATAGCTGTCGGTGATTGGTTAAGACTTCATGCAATATCTCTATGAAGGGAGTTATACGAGGCGTTTATGCGCAAAGTGAACCGATTTATGAGTCATGTTCTTATTTGAAACGTACTATATATATATTAGTTGTCAGTGTAGCACAAATTTCGACGTTTGTTGTATATAGTGATGCCCAATTTTACACCCTTATACAAGGATTCGGGTGCCATAAACTTCCGCGTGTTCAAATTGGTCATTAGCTTTAATTGGCATAAATGAGCATATACCCAAAAAATAGTGTGGGCGCTTTTTTTACCATTCTTATTCCATTTTATACAGGAAGGGTCCAAGCATTTGTCTCCTGAGGGCGTCTCCAGAAGCATCTGTATATACATTTGTACGTAAATAACTTTAAAATGATCTATATGGCACCTCCAGTATGGGTACAAGAGTATGAAGATAATATTTTTAATGAGAAGTCGATATATAAACAGCAATATATATATAAATCCGTCAAACATACGATCCTTACGCAGAAAATAAATGAATTAGCGCTATCTCCGTATGATGATAGCCCATATATTGTTGCCGATGGCATCACAACTTGGGGTCATCGAGACATCCCAAAACCCTGTTCCTTTTCAACCGATTCAACCAAGTAGTTTGGGCATCGAAGCTGGACGCGACTAACCAGTCCCTGTGTTTCCATGTTAACTGCTGTTGTTGACGTAACTCATTGTTCTGTGCGGGGCATTACACGATTAAAAAATGTTTAATAAATAAACTAAATGTACTGCAGTATTTCATTTACTGCATTTTATTTCAATATATTATGCAATTTGGAACTAAAGCAACAATACGAGTGTATATATTTATTTCAGGTTTAAATAGAAAAAATTCCAGAAATACTAAATTTATGTATAAACTCCTATTATTTCACTTAAGGGCAATGCTTGACTCGCTTTTCCTTCAACCTTAAAAATTACGATTCATTTTCTACAACCCCCGTTCTAACATTCTTTTATTCGTTTTTTATATAGAACATTTATATTATTTCTCAGTATTGCTAATATACCGACATCTTTCATTCTCATCCACAACATCCTCTTTCTTACCAAGCAATTAAACGCAAACATTACCAAGAACATACATTTATCTTACTTTTTTGAATATCGTTGTATTGGCCCCGTAATATCTAATGTATAAAATTGTTGTAGACAGGTGACCAAAATTGTGGTCACCTGTCTACAACAATTTTATACATTAGATACATTTATCTTCCATTATTCATCTCATTTTGTATTATATAGTGGAGCGTCACTATTTTGTCAGTTCCACCCCTTACTGTTCTAAACTCAGTCTATATCCATGATAATATTTTGTCCGTTATTTGACTCTCCAATCTCCTATTTATAATTCTCGCATACACTATATAGCTTCTTCATTATAGGTACCACCTTACAGCTCTCCAAATATCCTCTATCCTTTCTTTCGTGTACTGGTACAATTCTTCGTTTCTTCCATTCATCTGGTACCTGTACCTCTCACTTCCATATTGTATTAATTTCTATGACCAAAGCTTTTTATTTCTTTGCTTTTATTGATCCACCGGACCCGTTAGGTCCTGTACCTCTACTTTTCTCTATTGTCTTTTATCCTTTTTTAACATTTCTATTGTTATTTTATTTTCTACGTTTTTTACCTCTCCCTTATCAACAACATCCATGCCGTCTCAAATATTTTGACGTATTTCTTCCACTTTTCAGTTTATTTAGTTTCCCTTTTCTGCTCCTATTCTTGCTCCATCGCTCTATTTTCTTCCTTCCTCCATATCCTTTCATATACATTTACCAATCTTTTCTCCTTTTTTTACTTCTCACCGATCTTATATTATCTATCTTTACTTTAATATTCACCTCCTTTCTAGTTATTTCCAAATAACTTTTTACGTAGAAGAAATAGTCCGCTATTTCTTCTATCTTTTTCTTCCCACTCATTACCAACAATCTATAATTCACCAACTCAAGACCAGTTCCAGGCTGAAGAGGAGGACTATATATGAGGATGACTATATAAGAGTATATATATATATATATATGCCCAAAGTGCTTGGTTGAATCGCTTGAAAAGGAAGAGGATTTTGTGATGTCTCGATGACCCCAAGCCAAACTTGTAACGCCATCGGCAATAATATAGGATCTATCATACGGAGATAGAGCTAATTCATTTAATTTCTGCGTAAGGATCGTATGTTTGACGGATTTGTATATATGTTGCTGTTTATATATCGATTTCTCATCAAAAAAATTATCTTCATAGTTTTGTGCCCCAATTTCTCTATCATTTTTGCATTTTTGCACACTTTTAACTTTCTTAGTCCTGCATCATCGGTATGATGACAATATAATTTTGCCCGCAATCCCACAAATTAAAAAATAATTTTCCCCCATATTCATCTTTCATGAGACCGCGAACAGCTTAGTTTTGAAGAGGTATTCGAAACTGGTTATAGAGAAATTTGTGGTACCAAGTTTGTACAAATATTATTTCATGTCGTCGTAAATATTGTCTGTCTGTATGTGTAGAGTAAACTGTCTGTGTCCATATAACAAAGCTAGGTTACCTTTTGGCGACTTAGATGAATAGCTACAAGATTTTCTATGAACTGGTTGCAATCTCGAAAACGTAAACGGGCAATGAGATTACGAGCCCCACGCCATTTTCCCAAGTCACCCCAGAATGATGCGAGTATAATACCCTTCCTTTTATCCACATTCTTCATACATTTACCTTACAGGGAATTATTGAGAAGCTTGTAAAAGTATTTCTAAATATCATTTGTGGTTCTAGTAAGTAAGTCCATGTTCAATTGTATGTAGTCTTTAAGCCAATGTGATTGATTGAATTCCAAAATGAGGTGAATGTGTTTAATTTTGAGGCCATTCTCCATAGCCTGTTGTAAGGTACTATAATGCACAACATATTTGTCGGTATTCATTAAAATGAGGATTTATTTAAACTCTTTGAATTTTGAAGGAGGTGGAACGAGATTTAGACTAAAGAAGGAAAATTATTGTGTGCAGCATGCATTTTTCGTGGATATTCGACGTCAACTTCCAGAAAGTAACCTTTGTGGGAATCATTACCAATTAACCCGAAGTGTTTCCGGCTTAATAGGATCCTACTTGGGTCGATCGGTGTTCTGAGACGGCTTGTACTTATAATAAGCAGTTGCACAACTCAAAGAACATTGAATGATGCCTGCGCATACCATGTTTAATAAAATGGAGCATATCGACATCCGTCAAAAGTTCCAGTTCTGCCTTTGTAAGTTTCATCATGGAAAGCCGACTTAAACTTGGTGCAATATGGTACTGCGCAAGATCCACATTATAAGCTTCATGACACCCACGTCAAAAATTTTCAAATATATCTGCTCATAACAAGATATCAGTTTGGAGATACAAGTCAGAGTTTTGGCCCAATATTTCAATACTAAAGGTATGCCAAACATTTTGGGCATGTAAAAACTCTTCGGTAATACTAGTTTTTGGCATGTAGTTGTAAAACAATTCTTTATCAGGTAGCTGAGTATCATCTAATTTTGAAAAAGCGTCCATGTACTGGTAGGGAAAAACTCCTTTGCGACTTACTAGATTAAATAAAGTATGCACATCATATTGACTTTAGCTCTGAACAGACCATAGGAGGACAACTTGGTTTTTCTCCAAATCTATTGGAAGCAAACGCTTTACATATATCAGATAAACCAACTGAAATATTGAAAGTCACTTGTATATATGTGGATTGCAATATTACTGCATTTTCGCATTTTAACAATACTTTAACGCATACCCTCTGACTTTTTAATTTTAGAGCCTCCTGGCTATAAAATAACCGTCATTCCTCGAAATATCATTTATTTATCGATTAGTGTGCAAAGAATAAACAAAATAACTTTACTAATCTTGGACCAAGAAAACAGATATTGAACTTTCGAGACGAAACTATTGCTGTCAAGCTGATATGGAATTTAAACGCATTAAATGGATATTCGGTTTCGTGGAACTAATATCAGTAGCAATATTAATTGTAGCAGTATAGTAGTGAAGCAATTATCATTATTTAAAGAAAGTGCTTATTATTTACAATCGCTTGGAAATCGTGTTTTACGAGAAGATAGAACATTCCCTGCTGAACATTTTTCAAAACATTCAAGTCATTGATAACGTCAAAAAAAGGAAGTTATTTCAATTGCACCGAGAATTAAAAATTTTTTGTAAATGCGACGAAATCCGCATGGAAATCAATCAACCAGTCTTGATAACTTTACCATCAGAAACATTTAATTACATTGAGTTATAACATGTTGATGAGAATTCCTCAACATGCATTGACGTTTGGCAATCACTACCTCGGTAGTACAAAGTGTTTCCTGATTTTAGTTTCAAGCATTCTTCTCGACGCCGTCTGACTTCGCTTAATCCGAGAATGTCTCATTTGATTTTTTCCAGTTCCAGTTCAATTTCCAGCAGTTTTTTATTCGATGATAACGTCCACTATTGTACGTGGCAATATATAATACTGTGTGACAAACCAGGGATTCTTAAACCCTCTGCTCTTAGCGACCTAGACTCCCACTGAGGTTGGAGTACAATCTTCCTCTAGGTGAACGTGAATGTCGGAGTTGATGTACAGAGACTATGAAGCAGAATGAGCTATGTATTGCTCTTGCACACCATTTAGAAATATCTAATTAAACTCTATTTAATAGAATTATTAACCATTCAGTTTAATGTCAATTATATATATTTTTTATATTTAATAAATTATTTAATTTTATGTCTATTAGGTACAACCGATAATATGAGGTTCTACGTTGTAGTACCGCACAAAGTTTAGTCATCAGTAACTTTAGTTGTAATTAAGTCTCTTTGACAAAAATATTGTTTAAACAGCATTCATTATATAAAACTATGAAATAGCTTTCTAGATTGATTGTCCTTATTACTTTGCATCTTTCTCATCTTGACCGGAATTAGAACGCATACCATACTCAGTTAAGTCGCGCCACTTGTTTCCATAACCGATGATTCTCACCGCACAAACTACCCGGTCTGGGCAGCTAGCTAACTGGAAGAGAGTCATAGTTACCCCCGCTTTGAGGTAACCGTAGCTAACAACTCTGTGTAAGAGTAAGCACACATTGTCTAGGATTTATATGAAACAAATTTACTTAGAGAGTTAGTATTGCCATTTATTTTTTGGCAAGTATCATATTGTTCACGTGTGGAAATGTATTTTACGCGCTTACAACGAACAGTACTAATGAACCTTTTGGCGATTTAATGAAAAGGTTAATCAACAAATTGAATTTATTACGAAAGTTGTTGCTATATCAGAAAAAAAAAAATAATTTTATTGCATTGACATATATAGAGTGTTTGTGATAAATAACATACATTTAAAGCCTAAAATAATTTTTTAGATAAAAGTAACTCATTTATTATAGTTATTAATATGATTATTGAATTTACAGTTTAAGGCTCAGTAGATGTTGTATTCTAACTCTTTAGAATAGAAATATAAATTATAAGATTTCACGGTGAAATCAATAAGGTGAACATTTTTCTTAATAATAGTTAACACATATATTTAGGAACGATAGCAAGAAATATATCTTAATTAATGTATAGATACCAGTTTAAGAAATAAATATAAATTGAACCTTAAAAATAATAAGACTCAATAAAAGTTCATTAATTAATATTGAACGAAACCGATCAATCACTTAATATAAAGAATGTTCATATATATGGTTGATATGTTATACTTGTACCAAAACTTTCTCTCCAACTGGCACATGAAAAGAATAGACTCTCCTACCATACAGAGCTTTCTCTATCCTTAGAATCGAGCAAATTAATTCTATCATCTTCTCATGCTTTCTGTAATCTATAACTTAATTATGATGGGTAATGGTCGAAATAATAAAGTGGTTTCATACTTAGTAACCTGCCGAGTTTAACAAAAACTAATTTATACGGAGTGTATTTAGTAGATGTGTGTACTATGGTGTTATGAGAAATCGGTCAAATGCTTAACAAACTAGTCCAAGAGTCAGGATTAGCGTACGCCTGAATTTACAAACCACAAATTCAAATAATTACAAATTGACATTGTTGAACAATCATCCAGTATGATTGATCAATAATGTCCTTTTTTATAGTTGCTAACGTCCGTTGAATATCGATTTTCGCTCCTGTTGGTAACGTATGAAAATCATTGGGTAGAAGATTTATCGTAGCAGAATCCCCAATAATTTCTTTATTAGGTATTATTATAATTTGAATCTGATTTTTATGTTTATTATGGTTCTTATTTGCATTTTTAGTCAAACAAACGGAATCAATGGATTTTCCCGCTGATTCTTGCATACGGCAACTTGTGATTAGACACGTGCTTACATACTATTAGAATATGTTGGCATTTACCTCGCGAAGACAAGTTATTGCCTAGTAGCTTATCCTTACTAAACAGTGTACATAAGTCTCTATAAAACAACGCGCATTCGTAAGGACAATCATTAATAATTCCATCATCCACCCTTGCAATTTGGTCAAATTTGTTCATTTGCACAATTTTCAAACGGACTGCTCCTTTCGGCTTGTCTAAAAGTTCTACGAGACTTGGTGTATTTAGTTCCTCATTGGAGTTATCCAGAAGAACATTAGGAACTGATTCATGATCGAAATTCCCTTGTACGACAAAACTTTTTTAGGTCAGCGCTATCGTGTTTCATTCGACTAATACTACCTGCTACTACATTTTCAGCATCTTACACATATGGAATTGTGAAATTGAATTATTCTAAAGTCAATCTAAATTTGTGACATATCATGTACATCCATAAGGGTAGATGTAAAATTTCAGTCCAGTGTGTGCGGGTTTGTTCGCAATATAAAGATCCCCGGACAAGTTAATCCAGGAAGGGCTGGTGCGCGGCAAAATTATCTGACATCGTCTGTGCCGATTGTGATGAGATATAACTTACAGTTGAAAATAGGTCATCAGTAAAAAACTATAAGAAAGAAAAGAAAAGTAGTATCACTTTTGAAAAGCTGTATATATAAATTAAAATAATATATTCCTTTGTTTTCCATATATTCTAAAACATTCTAATAAAGGAAGACGTATCTTTTATACATTTCCCTATAAACTAACTTAAGAGATATTCTCGTTGGATATATTGAAGTCGGAGGGTAACAGAATTACAATTGATGTGACAGTAGATGCATATTAATCTTGATTTCTCGTTTCCTTTTCTTATGTTTCATTCGTTCTTTTTTACTATTTTTTGCAGAATATCCTGGACAAGTTCAACCCAGGAGCGAGACAAATGATTAACGCAGGCAAAGCCTACTTGAAAGCATTGCATGGTAAGTCATTCTTCTTTTTATATTATTTAGGACTTAGCTACTTAAATCCAATTATAAATGATGAATCAACTATAATAAGTTAGTGGTTGTGAACAGTTTTGAAAATGGTTATACTTAGATGTTTTGAGTATAAATTTAATTCATTTAACAAATTGTCTTATATTTCAGGCTCAAATCCGTTTTGTTAAAATCAGTTACACTTACAGAAAAATTATATTGACTGATCATAAAATTATACTTAAACAAGACAGAGTTAACCAAATTTTTGGTTAACTAATGGACGTCTCTATTGAACAGGTGGGAGAATAAATATTAAATTGGGAGAATAAATATAAAAAATCTACCGCAATTGTGGCAGCTTGAAAGGGTGCTAGAATAAATGATTGATTTGAATTAAACGAGAAAACTAGAAGTTGAACAATTAATTAATTATGTTAACTGTAAATTTTAGCTGGCAATATGCTCTCTGTTATTTGAATATTTAATTTAATAAAGATTTATTTAAAAAAAAACTAATTTGATACAATTAATTAAATTGGTTTTGATCTGCGTAATCTGTTGAGATAGGCTGCAGTAACTAAGGGAGATTTAATTAGGTAAAAGAACGTGGTTGGTACTTAATTATAACGTTAAACTTAATTGTTTAATCTTACAATTAATTAACAGTATATACAAAATTAATAAAAGGAAATAGAAAACAAGTGTGATAAAAGTGAAATAGAAAATAAGTATGGAAACAACTAAGATCACGTTAGAAATTTAAACTGTTTAAAATGTACTTTTAAGCCCTGTTAAGGGAAATTAATCATAATAAAAACTTCAACGTAATAATATAGTTATGCTAATTATCAATCTCTAGATAACAACAAAACAATAATATGTGCATTTGAATTAATATGTTACAATTATTAAAATATCTGTCTGGTAAATCAACAACGTCACCTTGCGATGTCAGCAATCACATTTAATCATAATACTATGTTATATTGTTTAACTTTAAAATTACAGTAATTCACAAATGCCGTGGAATTGATTTATTAAGAAAATAATAATAATCTGACTAAAAATTAGCTACATTTAAAGATAATACAAAATTAGCTACATACATCCCTGAAGAAAATTTCTTCAGGGATGTTCCCCTGTTTATCCTTGGATGAATATATTGCCTGGCATGAAGAAGCCTTTGTGATATATATTGACTGTAATTCTGTTCCTTCGTCGTTGGTCGTAACTAGATGGCTGACCGTATGCCGTCGATTGCATCTGAAGGGGCCTTGTTTCTTATTAATGTCACTACCTGCTTAATAATCTATACGTTGACGATCACGCCTAGTTGAATTCGTAGGTCACTGTTCAATCCGGTTTGAAGAACCATGAACAACTGGGAAAATAAATTTAAAATTTCTACCGCAATTATGACAGATTGGAAGAATGCTAGAATAAAAGACTGAATTGAATTAGACAAGAAAACTTGAACTTGAATAATAAATTAATTATGTTAACTTTAAATTTAAGCTGGTTAAATTTACCGTGGTACTTGGTACTTAATAATAACGCTACCCTTAACTCATTTTTCCTCACAATTATGTAGTTAACAATATATACAAAATTAATAAAAGAAAATAGAAAACAAGTGTTAAAAAAGTTTAAGCAACTAAGATTACGAAATTTAAAATGCTGGAAATTCGAAAATCAAATACATTTAAGCCATGCAAAAGGGAATTAATCATAATAAAAAGTTCAACGGAATATTATAGTTATGGTAATTATCACTCTCTAGATAACATCAAAATAATAGTATGTGCATTTAAATTAATATGTTACAATTATTAAAATATGTCTCTGGAATGAATGGCGTCACCTTGCAATGCCAGCAATCACATTTAATCATAACAATATTTTATATTGTTTATGTATAAAATTATAGTAATTCACAAACGCATTGGTATTGACTTATTAAAAAATCATTATTTGACTAAAAATTAGCTATATTTTAAAATGAAACAAAATAATATATTTTAATAAAATTTAACTTGCAACATTTCTTCGGGTTTCCTCTGTTAATCCCCGGATGAACATCTATAAATTAACATGTCTATCATATACCTTACGACCTTTCTAGGGTATAGAGCTGTTTTGTATTTCCTAAACTAAATTTAGTCTCCTAAAATCAATTCACACGATATTCAAAATTAGAATCAAAATGTCAAAAATAATATTCAATATAATGTTCAAAATTATATTCAAAATATTCCATGTAATTTCAAAGTAATTTAAAAAGTAGAGAGGCAACTGCCGTGAACGTTACAGAAATCTGTGATAATGAGTTTCTAAAACCGTGTACAATAAATTTGATAAACAAAATTGGAATGATTCCCACTAAAAATGTACATAATTAACTTAACTGAAAAAATTATAAAATAAAAAAATTAATTATTAAAATTTAAGAAAAGATCTAACATGTTATTCTCTGCACTAGCGCTGCATATCTCGGCTGTTTCCATAACTTCAAATGATTTCTTTTCTACCACTGCCGACCACAAACAGTATCTTTTGATAGCTTTTTATGAAGAAGAAAAGCACAACGTTATTTTTAGAGATTGATGATTAGTAAAGGCAGAACTAAGTTGGGGTTTTGAAATAATAAATTAACTATCAGCAATGTTACATACTAACACCACTAAAATTTATATAAGAATGAATTGGAAATCACGGACTGCGATTTCTTATATATTGATCTAGCATATGTTGATATAGAATGCTAATATATGCATGAATTAATTGAAACATTTGTAGCAGGTTAGACAATTAAAATAATTCATATTGGAATTTCTTATAGATACTTCTAAACACATATGTGTGAAAGGAAGAAAATTTATCATTACTTATTATATACAAGGTATCTTCATAATTCCTGGTTCGTTGTTCTAGCAGTAATTTGTAAATGTTGCCGGAATTACGAAATTGATCTCTTTACTTTGCATTGTCTGGATGATTTCCATAAATTATTTATTCTAACAGATATTTATAAATTTGGGGATGATTTTACTAGCAACACATCTGTCACGGATTTGAATTAGGGGAAGATTTCATGAGCAAGGCAACCTCTAATAGAAAATCCTTTTAATGGGTTACGTAGCGATTCACTCCTACCCTATTGAATTTGTCTCGTAGAATAACTACAAATTGAGATTGAGTTTGAGTATATCTACCACAAATTTGTGTGATAATCTCCAGTTACGCAACACTGTTTAGAATCAAACACAAGACCTTGCCATTGGTATGATTATGAGTACTCTTTTTATTTCACCCTACTAGATCAAACAGAAATGTACTCAAACTCTGCGCAACTCTATAAAATCGTCTTGGCTATTTGATGAATGAGTTGCATAATCTTAACATAATGTACTGAGAATGTGCTGAGAAATGTACTGAGAATGTGCTGAGAAATGTACTGAGAATGATTTAGGAGACGCGACCATTCTAATAAAATTTTACTTTGTGCATTCTTCAAAATTATTAATGCCTTACCAACATAATAAAATAATATTTATACTTAATTACAACTTGCAAATAGATCAATAAACATGGTGTTCAATTATCAATAAACATGGTGATTCCCAAATTATTTTACTTACAGTTTTCGTCGTTCGTATCATGACAAACTTAATTTATAATGACATAATTACGCGAAGTTACCTTATTAATTCACGTCAATTTATTTTAATTTATCTTAAAAAATAAAGTTGCTACCTATTATCAGTTTAATTTATTTTATTCAAAGAATTCAAACTTAAAAGATGTATTTAATTGTAGCTGAAAATTTACTTTATTCATGTTTTAATTTAGAATAAATTATAAGTCTATTTAATTTAAATCATGATTTTATTTTCGATAGACTGACTGATAAAGGTTTATCATGCAACTTTGAGTCTCTTATTATTTACTATCCTCTCCCATGGGAGCTGTGTGTTTTTAATAACTTCTTTTTTCCCACTCGACCTCTGAAAATTTCGTACCTAAGTTTCGATCAGTATTTTTCACTGCTTTCTCCACACATATAGTAAGTTGCTACAATTTAGTGTATTCTCAATTAATTACCTATTAATTTTACTTTACTAATTACATAATGGATTCGGCTTTAATGGATTCATGTCCAATTCGATCTGCTTTCCTATATTCACACTTACTACAGTATCCTACGGAATGCTTTCTCTAACTATTGAGTTATTAAGAATTAGATCTATTCTCACTAATAAGAACACGCTGTGCTATCAATTGATTATCACCAATCAGCGACGATTTCCTCTGCTACCTACTTCCTCCGACGGAAGAAATAACGCTGCTCTGGGATTCCCATAGTGTAATTCTAGCTCAACGGATACATAACTATCAGTAACTAACTAACTAACTAAGATGTTTTAAATATTTTTAATTTATATTTTATGTCATGAATAGAAGTTTAAATTAAATGAAACTTTCAGTGGTAATTACATTTGCCCTTCTTGTAACTAGTTTGTCTAGCACACAACATGATTAAACTACTAAACATTTCAAAACATTTAGCCATCCCGAATTATTTAAATAATTTACAAATATTATGCGCACAAAACTATTCACCATAGAACTAAATTCGAACGAGATCAAATTACCTCGTGACAATGTCCGTATTTTTTTTTAATTTTCCAATCTACATTTAAAATATAAAATTTTAGTTTCCTGCTTCACACCATTTTTATGTAGATGTGTACTTTCTTTTACTTTATATCTCATCCTAAAGAATTTGTTTGCCATGTTTACCGTACTATGAAATATCGTCAATGTCTGTATAATAATTATATTCATTGTTAAGAAAACCGAATCTAAATGCATCGCACCTGTTGTTGTTTATCGAAATTTCCGCTCGAGATATATTTATTTAATTCCACTGTTGTTGCGGAATTACTAAATTTCGAAATGAAACTAAGTTCATCGAGAATTTTCCAAAGTTGCATTCGAATTTCGAATTATTTCTATTTTCATATTAGAATATGGAAGATTCAAATATAATTATAATTACCTGAAATATTACTCATTGGGCATTCAGTAACTTTAGTTTGTTTAAATTGAATTGAATAATGAGAATAACGTGGTTTGTATACGAATCGAAAGTTTCTTTCGCTCTATTTAACTTTCAAAATGAAAGAGATAGAAGACGAAACTTTAGGATATAAAACAAGGCACAAATGTTTAGTTCATGTGATATTTCGAACATTTTTTATTTCAAGTGTGGTCAAGCAAATATTGATTGAAAGGTAGCTTTCACTTTTTTCCACAGGTTATCATAACTTTACTAAGTTAAACAAAATTTATTAAACTTATTAAATTCCATAAAGATTCATTATATTGATAGAAATGATTCAAAAACTGATTGGACTTACCATTTATCAATGTGTCCAGTTCACCTACTCTAGTAGATTCTTTCTTACCAGCTGCATCTTCCGGCCCATCTACCCTGGTTGGAAAGGATTCTGAGTACAAGTATATTCTGAACCAGCTGCCGTTTTATACAATTTACATTATCTTTGGCATATTTCTGTATTTCACATATTTTGTACCATTCCTATTAAGTTTATTTATGGTATTTAGTTTAGGGTAGGTTTATTTATTTATATGGATTTATTTATATAACTGCACTGTATTAAAAGCTTACTCTTGTTATAATAAAGCATCTTCGAGTATAATCTAAAGCATATATTCTTCCTTTTGTTATAAAACTCTGTTGCTTCACTCCTACTAATGTAATTCGTATTGTATATAATTTTCTTAGACATGAAAACTTTAAGCGCTTATCTTAGTTAGTTACCTAAAGTTGTTAAATTTAATTTGTATTAGATCTTTTGTGCCTTACTAGATCTCTTGATAATTCGATTCATTTAAAATGTTCACTTCCTTGGCACACAGCCATGCATATAACGTATTACAACTCCTGCTAATTATAAATGAACATTGCATTTATAATTTTTTGTAAATTAGTAGGTACTGTGCCAAACCTTCTTATTTTGTCTCGCATTACATATATCTCAACGTTTCTAAATTAATATTTATTTTGTCTATGCGTCAACATTTTAATTTTTGGTAATCTTTGCTCGCGTATTTTATGGACGTATCGTATATTGCAATATGTATTACTACTAACTTATATTTTACTTATACTTACAACATTATACAGAACTGATCAAAAGTTAGTACTATATATAAATTACATCAATAGAAACATACTTATAACAAAGGTATTATTTTTATACATCATCTGGTATGTGTACAATATTCTATACAACTAACCCCATCTCTTCTAGAACATAAAGCACTGCACGCAATAACGCAGATAAACTACCTTACCGACATGTAGGTTTCTAGATTTTTAAACAGCCGCCATCTTGCGCGCCTAGCGCTCCTACTGGTTACACAGTAAATTATCTACTCAAGGAAAGTATTTCTTCTACTGCCAGGATATAATAAAACCATGAATGAATTCTACTTTAATTGAAAAACCAGAATAAAATTGATTTTATAGTCATGAAATCATATAGTATTTATAGTAAACAAAATTACTAAAGTGAAATATTCTTTTAAATATTTCTTTAAAGGAACATCCAAATGTAACTTTTTATACTCTAACTAATTTGATTAACTGATGTTTGCATGACCGCCTTAAGTTCTGTGACCGTGTGACCGTGTGACCTGATGAATTAATGTATGCGAAATTAATCTCTTTACATAAGAAAGATCAAAAGGAATCAGTCGAGAAGTATCGTCCAGTTCTAATTATTCCGCTCTTTAGCCAAAATTTTCTAACTGTTATATAGCCACAAATTGTCTATCATTTAGGAAAAAACAATCTTTTAAATAGGAATCAGTTAGGAAAGGTGAGTGGATCAATTCTATGTTTAAAAGTAGCATCGTACTGTCCTGGAATTGTTCCTGTAATTCCTGTGCCTATTTAGGTTCAATATTGGATTCATAGTCTTCTATTAATTTGTATATTTAATATTTCTTTTCAACTGTATTCATATTGCATATCTTTTCAAAGCGTAATGATTATTTATGTATAACATATTATTATTTCAACGGTATGTATAAACATTCTTTATGTTATGTGATTGATCGGTATAGTTCAATATTCTTGAATACCTTCTGGTGTAGCAATAATTATAATGATACTTATTTTGTACAGATTTCGTTTACTACATTAGAGTATTTAATATTACGTTTTAATTTTAATGGTGATTTGGCAGAATATACTGTTTTATCCTTCTGATATAATCTTATTAAAACATTAACATGTAGCATTTTACAACATGTGGAAATCATTTCACATTTGCAATACATTTTCATTTTTTGTATAGGAATTTCAGTATTTCACGTAGACCTTTTACTTTAAATTAACGTTAAGCTAATAAAAATAAAAATACGGAATAAAATCAGCATCGCTTTCGAAACATTTTACAAGATATGTAGCTTTATCGTATGCCAGCTACCGTTTTCCTACGTACATATAAACATAAATGATTAGCCTTTTATCGCCTCATATTTAATCGTGAAGGCAATTGTTACGTATCTGTTAATGCAGAATATTAAATCACATTTTTTATACTTGGAGTTATATTTAAAATTACATTAGGTAACGGGCTTTTATAAAACGCTAGATACTGTTATTTTTTTGCGTTAATAGTCATTCGGTAACATTCTGTTACTAATAATTCGGTAACACAATAAAAATTTTGTGGACGGGTACGATAGTTTATCTTTTATACACTGAAAAGAAAACATTGTTTTACTATATAAATAAATTTCACCTTATTGAATTAACCCACCCACTATAAAAAGGGATTGAAAGCAAATTAATTTAATTATTACTAATTTAATTTAATTAATAATAATTTAATTAATAATTATTAATTTAATTATTTCATTTAATTAATAATTATCAATTTAATTATTTGAAGAGAAGCAAATGCAAATTAATAAATATTTCGGGTCAATAATAAAATTTATATTTTCTTTATTCAATATATTCACTATAATAAATATTAGTTTTTAAGTAAATAAAATAATTGCCAAGAAACATTAAGCTGTTTATTAATTTATTAGTTTAGTCTTTGAATAAAACTTAGTGATTGAAATAGAATTACAACTTAATTTTTTAAGATTTTCAAACTAATCAAATTTTTTTTAATATAATTAGAACTTACATTTGAGCTGCAGACATCACGTACAATATATTTCATGTTTCTTGTAAATAAAGGAAATTTAGCATTCAACTACAGTTGATTGCATGTACGTTTGTGTACATTAAGATGTTATATTGTGAGTTATTCGCTGTATAAATAT
>WYDF02294635.1:0-16015 GCA_009867245.2 Adranes taylori | reverse complement strand
CCCTAACACACGAGAAGACAGGTGTTGTATGTTTTGCGGCAGTGGTCGACATCTCTTTCTGCTCCCGCTATGTGTAAGTCGATGCCAACGTTGCTTTCTGCACTCGGCTCGATCTACCTATCCTCCCTCTGTGCTAGGTGTTTTAACGTCGGTTGGCCAGCAGCAATAGTCTACGGCTCTCAATGTGCAGTTCATTAAACGCTTGTAAAAGAATTTCTGGGCATAAAGTATCGCCAATCTTTTCGTTGTTAGAATTATTTTTATAATTTTTCAATTCCTGATTGATTTAATTATCGATATTCATTAAATTTCTTTGGGGGCTTGTGAATTAATTGGCTGATGATTATTTATTAATTGCTTGTTTTATTGCATATGTCGATTCTGTTGGAGGCTATGTATTATATGCCGATAGTTTCATCTGGAGGCAAGGTCAGGGCATCAGCTTTTTAGGATACGCGTAAGATAATTTCATTTATTATTCCCAGAAATCAACGGTCAATGGCAAGTATTATGCAAAAAGTGTATCGATCTAAAATGGGGGTATGTAGAGAAATAACTATATGTTTTTTCCAAATTTTTGTGCTCTCTTTGTTATTTTGGGTACTTTTGGAACTACCTTCTTACATAAACAAACAATTAAAGAGGTGCCAAGATTTGCCTTTTTGAAATAGTTGCGCAGAGCATACCGTTTGGAAAGCACTGGTTTAGTGTAATCAACTTTTTGAGCAAGTGTTTTGGTATTACTGGGGTCGATTTTTGTTTTGAAAGTATTCAACTGTAGTGTGAATCGACTTTTAGCGTGATTCGCTTTAAATAAGGTATTTAATTATTTTTTGGTTTATTATTTTTAGGTACAAAAGTTGGAGATCCAGAGGAGTTAAAAGCCATCGAAAAAAATTTTGTTCCCGGACGCATTACACCGTTAATGATTGGTTCAGTGAAATCAAATATTGGTCATACAGAACCCACATCTGGTCTATGTTCTTTAGTTAAAGTACTTTTAAGTATGGAAACCGGTTTCATATTGCCGAATATGAATTTCCTAAATCCGCGGCGAGGCGTGGAATCATTAGAAAATGGTAAAATGATTGTCGTTAAGGATAAAACTCCATGGCAGGATAATCGTGGATTAGTTGGTATTAATAGTTTTGGTTTCGGTGGAGCAAATTGTCATTTGGTTGTTCGTTGGCATGATAAAAATAAAGTCATGAACGGGGTACCTATAGATAATATCCCAAGATTAGTGTGCGTAAGCAGTAGAAATCCTGAAGGAATTCATACAATATTTGACGATTTGAAAAACAGGAAATTAGATGGTGAATTTGTTCGTTTGCTGCATCATGTTTATGGGTAATTTATTCCTTTATGCTTTGTTCAAATTAGTTCGTTCTCCCATTTGAAAGTGTACACCACAAAGGCAGACAGGTTCTTTTTAATGTTTTTTTCTACAGAAAAGACCATCCAGAACATCTTTCGAGAGGTTTTGCTATCTATAACAAAAATGGAGAAGTTTTAAGGAATTGTGTTAATAATTGCGAGAAACCAATTAATATCTATTTGATGTTCGGCGATATGAATTCAAATTGGGGCCAAATAGGTCGAGAATTACTTGTATTTGATGACTTTAAAACTATAGTTAATGTGTAAGTCAAATTAAAAATGTTACATGGGATTGGTGGGATTGCTAGTTTACATTAAAAGATAAATATTCGGTACCACTGATTAATTTCAAAAATCCGTATAGTTTCAAACATTTTTAGATAGGTACAATTTATATCCAAAAAAATCCCAAAAATTATTAAGTATATTTTATGGACCTGTTTCAGAATAATGTAAAATACCAACTGCTTATATCTAATATCATGCTAATATCCTGCTCATAAATTTATTTATGTTTTTGAATACTTACAAACAAAAAACTGTTTTGCTTATATACTTAAATTATGAAATTGTGTTGTAAGCGCGTTATTTATGGATACATAGCTCAAACGTGTTAAATTATAATTTTCATTGAATTGCATAAACATCAACGAAATGCAACCCTTGATTTAATGCACTGACTGTGTCTAATTAGATGGCTTTGACGTCGCATCGTCTACAAAGGCAGTTCATTCACACTGTTTATTTATGTTATGTTTCACACGTTCTACTGTAGGACCATGTTAAAACATGATTTCTGACGTAACAGGAAACAAAATCTCAGCAGACATATTGTATTTTGTTTTGAACTTAAACACGATGAAAGAAAATGTCTTATATGTCCTGAAAATTTCAACCAAGCGTGATTTTAATATTGGATGGCAGATAAAAGAACAGAGTCGTATTAATACATTTAGGTAAAAATAAGTACTTTTTCCTTAATCAAAAATAATTAAGTTGTCCTCTTCGTATTTGATTTTTAAAGCATATTCCTGCGATAACAAAATCCTTCTATGTCTAATATTCTAATGTCTTTTATCCACTAGAAAAGCATAAACTGATTCGATGCTTAAAAAAAAGCTTTTAAATCATTCTTGTAAATCACATTCATTGGTTATCTCTTACACCTTCCCAATGAAAATCTTGTAATAAAATGTAAGTTTCCATATTAATTACATATTTGCTTGAATTCCACTTAATATAATATTTGATAATTTTAGGATCTGCAAAATTCTTTTGGAAAAGGAAATCAGTTTTCTGGAAATATTAAATTGTTATAACGAAGCAGATCATTTACATCAGATATTGTGTTGCGTAGCCGTACAAATTGGCATATTCGAATTAATTAGAAAATTAAATATTCCATTTAAAAATATTTTGGGGTCATGTTTCGGCGAATTAACTGCCTGCTACGCTGACAAATTACTTAGTATTAAAGATACACTTTTAATTGCCTATTATGCTGCCAGTATCAAAATGGATAAGCAAAAATGCAACAAAAGTAATTAATTTTTGTTTTAATTATTTTATATTATTTAACATTTTAATATATAACATGGCCATTAAGAAAGTTTGAATCGGTTATTTTGTTCTACATGTAACGACTGACGTAATGTTTATCTGAGTATTGTTCTGAGAGTATTAACTCATGACTATTATTGCGTTTATTCAATAAAACTTTTCAACAGTATGTATCCATACAAAAATTTCAGCAAATACAGTGTGGACAAAATAATTAAGCAATTATACTTAAGATAATAAATCACCTTTATTGGAATAAAAAAAGAAATTTCACATTCCAAAACAAATAACATAATTATAAAGAATATTCCATAAGTTTAAACAATATAAACAATATTCATGTTCTTGTTCTTCCTTTTCTTTATCCATCCATACTACTTTTTCCTCTATTTCTTCTTTCCTCTTTTTTTTCTTCTCCTTTTCCATTGACTGTAAGAGAGAAGAAGGAAGTTAACATTTCTATTGTTTTAACTCTTTATCTCACTCCGACTCCCGCACCCAAAACACCCTCTTTCCAAAATCCTCATCCTTTTTTTACCAAGCAGTAATGAAAGAAAAGGAGACCAATTCTACTTGTAAAATACATTTATCTGCTTTCTCTCTTATTTTTATTTTATTTTCGTCCCCTTTTCGTTCATTCTTTCTCTTTACATAATTCCCTTCTACTTATTTCTTCCATTATTTTCCCCATTATCCCAGGTTTCTTCGCTTCCGGTCTCGCATAAATCCTCCAATTTCCCGCGCCTTTTCTTTCTTTCAAATACGCATACCCTCACATGCTTTTATCCAATGCTACCATAGTTCCTCTTCTTATCACAAATTCGACATATCCTATAATTATCCATCATCCAGTATTTATTTCCATTTCCATACTTCCGCATCTGAACCTCGCTATCATTTTGTTTTCTTTCATACTTTTATTTGTTTCCTAATATCCTGGCCTACCTAACTCATCTTTCAAATACTGATACTGTCTGTTTTATCTAGCTCTAAACCTTCCATTTCTTTCTTGCAATTCCACATCTTTCATCTTTTCTTCCGCTTTTATTAAAACGTACACACATGCTGTTATCAATCACTCGCACCATGCATACCCTAACCATCCTATCTTTTCGTACATCTTTCTTCTATATCCCACCATTTCTAACATCTTGCGTTCTCATCTTTTCTTACTTGATTGCCTGAACTTATACATTTTTTACAACCTTTCTACTTTATCCATCATCACTTTCTTCTCATACTTCACCAATTTCTTTATTCTGCTCATCCAACATTTACACTCATTTAATTCCTGCATTACTATTTCGCTTAGTGTACTTGTTTCCAATCCTAATATTCTCTTCATATTCCCTATTTTCACTCTTTCTATCTCTTCCATTTCTTTCACCGTCTCATACATCATTACATTTCTTACAAATACGTTTAATATTTTCATTCTCATTCTCACCGATTCACCAAATCTCTTCTCTCATGCACACCTCACCGCGACTTTTGCTGCCACCACTTTTACTTTTCTCGCAATCATTCCGTGCTCTTTCGCTGATACATTCCTATTCAACATAAATTCCAGGCACTTCATTCTTCAGGAATCCCTTCTTTCTCTATCCTTACATCATTCTAGGGATATAGTTAAGGGAAGCGTTTACTAGGGGTATAGTCAACGCTTCCACCCCATCTATATCTAATTCCTTCCATATCTCCACAGGAATCCCATCCGTGCCTACCGAACTTCCCTTCTTTATTCTAATTATTGCTTCAATTACTTCCTCCATTGAAATCTCCCCACATTTCCATTCTTCCTATCCTATCTTCCCCCACTCTAGTTTCACCTACATTCTTATCCCTACTATCACACACTTTCTACTCTTCCTAGACTTGCTCTCCCAAGCCTCTATCTTTATTTCTCTTTCACTCTTACATCCCCATTTATCCCTCTATATCTTACATATTTCTACGCTTTACCTGCAAATTCCTAATTACAATCCTTTCTTCTTCCTCCTATTTCCTTAAACATATTTTGCCCTGCCCCCTCCATACTTATTTTGACTGCATGTATTCTCCCCGTCATTTTTCTTAGCTCTATTCCTTAGATCTTTCCGATTCGTTAGCATATACACCCTCTAAATTCTTCCTTTTTCCCACCTTCTTTTTTTCCCTTAAGTCTCTTTTTATCGCATATGTCACTTCTTTCATGCCATTCCTTTTCTCCCATTGCACCCCTCTCATTCACTCTTTAAACCTTCCTTTTTCACTTTCTCCCCATTGGTACTTTTTTTCATTTCCCCTTCCTTATATTATACTGCCTCCTACTAGTTGTCTTCCAAATTATTTATTATCCAACCTGACTCTAATGGGAAGTGGTCAGAATCCACTCTCTCGCCAACTATCATTTATTCCACACAAGTCTTGCCCTTCCATCCATGAACACATAGTCCACGACTGATCCTCCCCAATGCTCTCTAAATGCCAACTACCCATTCCAGTCTCCTTTCATAGAACCGTTTCCCCATGTCATATTCTCTTCACGCAACCATTCAATACATTTTTTTCCTTCTTAATTATTATTTTGCCCTTGATTTCTCTCCATATACTCCAGCCTGTCCTATGTTACATTCTCCTAAGTCCCCAGTCCTCACATTCCACTTCCCCATTATTACTACCATATCGTTATTTTCTCTCTCTTTTTCAATCACTTCACTCATTCTTTTTCACAGTTCTTCACATTTTTTATGCACAAATACCCTCATCACCATATATTTTTTATTTCCTATTTCTAATATCTTCCCCATTATGCGCTCATTGACGCATCTATTTATTTCACATTCCACTCTCTCTTTTCTCACTGCCATGATGATACCCCCACTTGCTCTGCGTTTCCTATTTGCCCCTTTCAACTCCATTTATACCCCTCTTGCAGCACTCTCTTTGTTTCTTCCCATCTATCCCATCTTCCCGCCCATCTATAAGTATTTCACAAAATCTTTATTTATACCTTATTTCCCAATCCCGCTACGTTCCAAAATACAAATTTTCTTAATTTGCCCATGATTACCCTTTCTGCACCTGCTCCCTCATCTCTTTCCCATTCATTCATCTTTTATGCCCATTCGTTTTCTTTTTTCTCCAATTTTATAACCTTATCTATCCCCTACTTCTCTTCCCTTTTTCTCCTCTCCACATTTCGTTACACCTATCCTCTATCTTTATATTTCCTTCTTCTCCCTTTTGTCTCTGCCATTCTCTTCTATGTTACCGCTATCCTCCGTCTGTCCCCCAATACAAGTGCCCCTCCATAACTCTTCTAATTTCCCTGATCCTGCTGTGCATTTCCACCACTTTCTCTTTTATATTGTTTTTCACTTCCACTCCTTCTTTTCAATTTCCCCTCTTCTTCATTCCAAATCCTCATCTCCAATCCAGAATTTGTATAGATGTTAGAAAATATTTGTAAAAAACTACCAGAAAGAAAAGAAGTAACAAGTTTGAGTTTATTTCGTTCTAATATTCTTTCTACACTGTCACAATTGCGGTAGATTTTTAAATTATACGTTCATGGTTGTTTCTTGTGAGATTCAGATCAGCTATGCATTAACATAGTTATTGCAATATTTTATTCAATTCTGTTTTAGGCATAATCCTATTCAATACACTCTTCAGTTTATTAGCAAATATCAAGAAACCAACAAAATGTATACCAAGATATTCTTTGCCAAATATTACATTCGGTTCGGCCAAATATTTCAGCACAACACTTTTATTTTCTGCCAATATTAGTAAACCTAAGATTGATATGCATAAAAGTGATTTTGTTATATCGATTGGGAATAAAGATTGGAATATCAAGTATTTAAAACATAACACTTCACAACAGGAGCTCAATATTTTGCAAGTCGATGATCAATCAAATGGATTAACACTTTTAGAAGGTCTTGGAAAGTAAGTTTAATAATACATATTTTTGGAACGTTTAGCACTTGGGTTAGCAAATTTATTTCTTGGTGGATAGGCTTCAGGACTTTTTTATATAGGCATTTGTAAGTTTTATTTACGATGGTATAGCACAATTTATTAATAAGATTAATTTTATTAGATCTCTTAACAGTGTAAAGAATTCTAGTATATTATAATTGTTAGAGATGAGTTGAAATTAGTCTTCGCACAAATAATAAATTAAATCGCGCGTCGATTGAACGAAGTATATTAAATTTCAAAGAAATTGGCGATAAAAATAAGGTATGAGTTATAAGATACTTAAAATAAAATAAATAATTACGAACCAAAATTGTTCCCAAATTTGAGACCCCTTAAACTTGCAATGATGAGTGATGAGGAGAACGAAGAGCATAGAGAGAAAACCAAAATTGTGTGTTAGCGTGCAGTAGTATCCTATGCAAGTTCTTGAATGTGACTAACTTGTATGCGTGCGAAGACGGACTTTTGGTCCTTCTTTACATATTGAATGCCGTTCTTCTTTCCAATGTTCTACAATGTATGCAAAATTTGTTTTAATGTAGGTTGACACGATGGTGTTGAATATCGTGCCCATTTGTTTAGCAAAATAGTTTCTTATATAATCGGTCCAAAATAAAATTGTACAAACAGATTCTCTTAACTACTTTGTAATTTTAGATTGCACACTCTTGGCATTACAATGCAAATACAAAATCTATATCCTGAAATAAATTGGCCAGTAAGTCGTGGAACACCAATGATCTCACCATTGATAAGTTGGGATCATAGGGCTGATTGGTTTGTTAGTCAGTTTCGGATCGGAAAGGATAAACATGGAAATGTTGCTGTTAAAATTTGTGCAGTTGATGAATATTGGAAATATTTAAGTGGGCACGTTATAGATGGTAAGCTATGTTTTTTCTATTGAAATTACTCTAGGTATATCTCGGAGTATAACACGCATTTTTAAAGTCAAAACATTACTTAAAAAATATACATGCGCATTATACGCCGAGTATACTTAGATTACTAAGTTTATTTATTTCTATGAAGAGGCTTATGTTTAAAAACTTACAATACTTTAATAATTATTATGCTTTTATCAACTGAAATATGATTATAATTAGTTAATAAAAATTTTAATTTCCTTGTCAATGTCATTATCCTTGTCATTTTGTGTAATATTTCCCGGTACGCAATTCAAACACGTTTTATCTTTATCGTCGGTTACACGTTCCGCACATTCACTCTCCGCTGACATATTACATTTAATGCAGCATGACGCAATTTATTTTCAAGGGTTTGTTTATGCAAACATCGAGTGGTTACATCAACAAAGTTAATCCGCAAAACTTCAAGCTATACTGGAATTTTATTTTTATACAATATAATAAACATAATATAAATATAGTTTTTTATTGTTATACCAGAGAATAAAAATACGTAATAACTTTTCTGCGTTACACTCGGCCTTGCCCAGAAAAAAATCGGCCCAAGTTTTAAAAAGGCAAGGAGAATAAAAAGCGTAATGCAATAATGGTCAGGAAGGCCAATAATGGCAATTATGGCCATATTTATTTTACACAGTTTCACATTTAGACTTTTTCCGTCAAATATAACATGAATATATCTCGGACTAAAAGAGTGCTCGGTTTTCTTAAAGCTCCGGGTCGATTGTTCCAGATATGTTGTATCCATGACTTAATTCATCCATCCAAACATTTGCGTGAACAGTCGAAAAATTTGGCACGAAATTTAAGCTGGGACATAGTTTTCCTCTTAAAAATTACAATTTGGGTAATTTAGTTCCATTGGCTGACAAGAAACTACAACAGTAACCGTAGCTCAAGAATATTACCGTATAGTGATTCTGCTGCAGAGATCTTACCTCTTTTTATTCCCAGTTCATACCACGATCTACTTTTACCCTTTTGCTTACAAACTACTTAGTTGCACGATAATTCGCGAACGGCGTCACTAATAAATAGACAAGCATTAATACACCGCAATGGCAGCTACACAGGTTCACATAATGTTTCTAGTTACACAAGAACTAATGTGATACCACGTCAGTTACATAGTGTATGCTTACATAACGATTCTATTTTGTATCGTTAATGTAATTACTAAGTAAAGTCCTTTGTATATGACTCCTATTTATACACAGAATATTTAGAACTGATAACGGCGGTTACATAAACAATACCAAAATTATTATAAACAGAACAACATAATTAAGTAGTGCATATATGTAAATCGGTGCTTGCAAAACAATACAAAAGTGCGGTGATGAAACACTAGTACATTCACAATACGAAAAGCATATGCAAGCACTTAATCATACATTTAGGGAGTCTAAATATACTGGTATAGACAGCGTGATTGTTATGAATATGTTATCAATCATGCGCCCAACTAGTGTCTCGGAATTCGTCGACGTTATGCTATCGGGCACCTAACACCGAACAACGCAAGGGATTACTGCTAGACTGTGTAGCGCATCGGAATTCGTCGAGAATGTCTAAAATCAGCAAAAGTGTGAATTGAACACCTTAGTGGAATAAGCACTATAAGATAAGTAGCACCTCATAATTCGTCGATTTACTTCTCCTTACCACCTCTAGGAAGCAGGTAGGTGGTAAGGAGAAGTAAGACTATAAACAATATGTGATATACGATTCAATCAAACAGAGTAGTGTGTGGTATTTAAAAGCGCTCACCAAATATCCTATTATCTCGGCCACTGTCACTGGCTATCGCTCGACTCTTTGTCTCAGTTTGGCTATCTTGGTTGATCTGTCTGCTCATGCTGGGTGGTTTGGCTGACTGATCTATTCAAATTCTCGTTATTTATAGACGGGACTTTTGGTCAAGTTTTACTCTGCTATAAGGCGCTCAGTGAAGCTATCACACGTTACTTTATGACGCGACAAGGTCTCTCCACACAATCCCATGTAAATCTCAGTAAAATCCTTACAACGGAACACAAAAGCGGGTTTCCCATGGATTACAATACAACGCAGAGTCTATGCGGTATCAGCAGGGGCGACGGGTAATAGTGAACGGCACCAGTGAATGGCGCAATGCAGGCATATTACTAAACAGCAAACGAAAGTCATATTAAACATGGACAATGTGTGTGCTATCACTACTTTACACACACATGCATCTAGCGTGCATAAGTCATACATATTATAATACATAGATAAACGTCCATCTCTCTCAGATTCATGCAATTAGATAGATGACTCAATTTCCCCACTCTCCTACGTGATGAGCGATGTGTTTTTTTTCCAATACGTCTTATCTAGCAGCGAAAGCAAAATAATATTTGTTTACATATAATACATGTGTTTCAACTTCTGTCTAGGGTTTCCAGAACCTTCTTATTTAAACAATTTAATTTATTTTCTATGAAAGATTATGTACTTTATAGATACTTTAAACAGCTCTGTGACGTGCTTCGCTACAATATAATGCTCTTGCCTCAAATATTAAACGGTTTTATTTTTTTCGTATTTATAATACGTTAGATAATAGTACATCGCGCTCGTTAAATTTACACATATTGTTTGAAATTAATTATAATGCCAAAAAGTAGTTAGGGCAAATAGCAAAAAAATATAATATCAAACTACACAAGAAACGATAATTGTCATAATTGTTCTTCTGAAAGTTCTGATGCATTGATGATGGTGCTGATCGGATTGGATTGGCGTGGTGAGGGTTCGATGTTGATGATGATGATGAAGGAATTGTCCAGCCAGCGCGTGGAATCGGAGACGTGGAATGCATCATCGAGTGGAATATATTGTTGGCGTTGGGTCGTGGATGATGTAGACTAACAGGTGATGTTGATTCGTTGACCACAGATTCTCCATGATCTTTTTTGACGCGGCCCTTCCATGCTTGTATCAAAGACACAGTTAGTGGTTGCGAGAAGAATTAAAAATATGCAAAACATACGAAAAAGAAAAGAAAAGTGAAAATTACAAGAATCGAAAGATTGTGCAGATGCGTTGTTCAGTTCAATTTGGTAATTGTTTAACTTGAAAGTTGATTTCAAAAATGAAGAAATTAATATTGACCTAATGCCACTCTGAACAAACAAATCTCAAGGTCGCGTTAAACCATCGCTGACGTAACTTTACTAACGCAGAGTTAAATCATAAAGGTAACACTACTAGACACAATACTCTGTTAACAACATATTTTAATGAATCGCTATCGTATATCTTCTTTTTATTCCAGATTTTAGTGCCACCAGGGTATAAAATAAATATAAATCCACGGAATATCATTTAGTTTCCAATCAATGTTCAAAATATAAACAACATTACGTTGCACATATTGGATCAAGAGAATTGATTAGTGAGTTTTAGAGACGAAGCTATCGTTGTTAATCTAAAAGAAATACGAATTTTTTTGAAGACATAAAGTATTTAATACATGGACAATAAATTGATAGTGTAAAGAATCCTGGAATTAAAAGACTAATGAAAAATAATGTCTTCTATAATCTAGCACAAAATAATCCTTCGTAAACTGCAGGATGGTGTTCACTAACCTGTAACCAAGCATTAAATTTTATTGGTAACAACAAATTCTACAGCTGCTTTCCTCTCAATCATTTATCTGGCGTATTCGAGGATTATAAGAAACGGGTTCTATTGGCGAGACAAGAACAGGTATTGATTAGAAGTCGTACGGATAACAACTGCTATATCAGCGCCAATGCAAAAGTCGTAGAATTTGTTATCAGCATCGAATGGAGAATTCATCATATGACTCTAAATTATGACACTCGATATAGACAATTACAAGAAATTAATAAAATCGACCCAATTACTGTATATTGCCGAAAATGAGCACTCCAATAAATTCCAGTATTACGAGAAATTAACAAAGATATTTGGTGTGCAAAATACTCAAGCAGTTTAGAACGTCCACGAAGTGTAATTCTAGGATGTCAGGGGAACCGCAAAGACAAATTCGACATAGACATTACTTATTTCGATAATTGCGATATACTAAATATGAAACTGTATCTCCATTCCGGGTCATATCCATAAAATTATACCACTTCATTTGAGATGTACAAGAATTTTCAATATCGTATTGTTATCGAGCTGAAAATGATCCTATATTCGATTATAATACATTCAACAAGTATATGCTTTTTGTCTCCATGATTTGATGCCTCCAATCAAAATAAATCGCATAAGAGTTATGAGATTGATTGAAAAATTGAAATTGAAGCTGATCAAGTGTTTAAGGATCAAACGAATGCATATTGCTTAATAATCAACGATGCGTGCATTAAAAGCCTACGATTATAAGCCGATATCAAATCAAACAAGAATATCTATCTAAGCTCAATCAACATTTGAATATCGTCGATGAAACATACATAGTAATAATGGAAAAGAACTATATTATTCTGGACATGCAGGGTTTTATTGTATCCGAATTTGTACCGAAAGAGTGTGGTATGCTGAATCCAAATAAACTGATTATCAGACATATAAACAGAAGAACTGCATCATACAATGGCATCATTTGAGAAGCGATTTGAAAAAACAGGCTCTATACTTCGAACGACATCATTTCAGAATAGGACATTCAAAAGGTCTAATGCTTGGATTCAGCAAATGGTTTGTTATTGGACCATCTTGCAGATGAAAACATTACTGTAATCTCCTTACCAAAAATTTCAATATATACAAGCGTTGACGGAAAGTTAGAAAGAAATTCTGGGAAGATATATTCGTCTGAAGAAAACTCTTGGAGAAGATAATCTGGAGCAATATATTGATTGTCCACGATTGGTGAAATTATTTTCACTGCTATATCCACATTGTGGAAATGATGAATTTATGTATATGTGTATTTTAGAAAACGTAAAAAAATTATATGAATACGCCGTGAACACCGCGCTACCACCCAAACTTTTGCAGGTAAATGTACAAAGCAATATAATAAAATTTTAAAAGGTGGTCCGCGTAAAACTTGAGCTGTTTGCTTGAGATATCTTTTGTCCTCCTGGAAACAACAATCATATAAAACTGTCCGTCAATATGTGATAGCATTCTTTTTTTTTAAGAATGCTAAAATCATGAATAAATCATGATAAATGACATGATAAAATCATGAAGTGTTAAAGACACAATTCAAAATAGCATGTGTCTGATATTCGGTTGTGTGAGCCTTTTATATTGGATTCTTGGTGCACAAAAACTCCTTATGTATTAAGAAGGTGATGGTAGCTTTACATGAACAAGAGTTCAAAATAATAATGCTTTTCCTAAATTAAGTACGAAAGTTCGTTAGGCCATAAAAATTGCTCGTTGGAAACTGCTATTTATGTAAAAATAAATGATATAAAAAAAATGTATTTAAATTTCGCAACTAGTATATACATGCATATATAACTTTATTTAGGTCAGCGTATAGGTGAGAATGAATATTTAAAACACTTGCGACGAAATAAACGCACCTGTAGAGACATCCTTTAATTATTTTAATGCATTTGGATATGAATGTCTTTTTTTGTTTTACTATATGATCTATCGCGCAAAATCTGCACGTGTTTGTATATTTCTAATATGCCTTTATGTTTTGCGCGAAGAAATCACAATGGAAAGTTGGTGATGCAGACTTTTATCCATATTAAATTAACATGTGTCTAGTTCGAATAGATTTCGTAGAATTAATATTATCGTTTAATTATTTAATCGTTTTATTGATTTGTCTCTTTTTCGTATGAAGCTGATCAGCCGAGAGAAAGTCCGGAATTGAAACAGTTACATAAACTGATATAACATAAACTGATAATTATTAAGTTACTAAATAACATAAACTGATAGGTATTAAGTTACTTTTGAGTCCAATAATATAAAGTCTAACTTAAATAGTTTATTATTTCGTTTTATTGTATACTTTTCTTCATGGTATTTTATTAGGAAGAAATTTATTTCCTGCATCTGGATATCTTAGTTTGGCATGGGAAGCACTTGCAACGACATGCGGAAAAATGACAAACAATATGAGCATATCATTTGCAAATGTACGGTTTTCGAGAGCAACAAATATACGTCCTAAAGCTGATATTGATTTCTTTGTACATCTTAAGAAATGTTCAGAAAATGGCTTTGAAGTAAGTTTAAAATTTGGAGATGATATTACATTTGAGTTTTCTAACATGTGGAATCTCTAAAAATTTATAATAAAATACTTCCCTTATTTCAGATAGGTGAAGGTGGTGTGGAAATTGTCAGTGGGAGTATATGTGAACTATATGGGGATACGGAATTTACAGACATTCCTCAATTCATTGATAAGGGTGGCATGAAACTCCATCAGAAAGATATTTACAAGGAGCTGAGATTAAGAGGCTATAATTATAAGTAAGTATTATGTGTCATTATTCTTCATGACGATACAAAAAACCTTTCTGCGCCGTAGTCGCCGGTGTTGCATGTAAACAAGCAATTTGGGGTTATGTTTTATTTTGATAGCAGCATCAAAATATTAAAGAAATGTGCGCATCAAAATGTGTGCTCAAGTTTTATATGTTTTATTACATTAACTCGTCATTTCAAGGGCATGCCTAAATGCATCGTTGCTTGATTACAGTGCTGCACAGTCTCAGCTAGAAATTGTTTTTAGTACAAAAAGAAATAAATTCCTACAATTCCTTGCATGGTCTAAGGAAGGAAAATAACATTTCAGATTCATTCTGCACTATATTAGCACTCTTTATCGCACATAAATTCCTCTTCTGCTTTCATCTCTATTGACTTTCTACATACCCTCTCTTTATATTACTACCCACACTTCACATAGTTCCAAAACCATTATACTACTTATTCACGCGTCAATGATTATCAATGTCATTATCACTCCCTCCCACTGGATTGAGGACTAAAATAAGAATGAAGGATCTTATAGGAACATACATGCTCCTTTGATATTATAGGACTTGTGGTGTGCTCGGTCAAGTGTGCTCGGATTATAGGACTTGTGGTGTGCTCGGTCGAGAGAGGGTGGTGGATAAAGGTGGAAATAATGATGCCCAGTATTTCAATTGGAAAATATAGGGTGCAAAGGGAGAGCATGAAGGCGGGGGTAAGGCGAGGAATATGAAAGATTAAAGTTGAAAATATGGAATAGGAAGGGAGTATGGAAGGTTGTTTGAATCGGAAGGAGAGAGAATGAAGTTTGTGATGGTGTATGTGATCAAAGAGTGGAGTTGTTTTAAGAGAAGGATTGACGAAAATGAAAAAAGTAGTAGCGAGTAATGGGATATGATAACTAATATGGGAAACGGAAATGTGAGGATTTGAGAAAATGGAGGGAGATGCATAATCAATGAAGCGGTTTATGTGGAGAGAAAGTATAAAGATAAAATGATAAATGTGGGATGGAAAGAGGTGTTTAGCATGAATGGATGACGGGGGTTGGTATGTGGGAAATGGTTTTACGGAAGGGGATTGGGTAGATAACATAATATTTAGACTGCATGATGGAGGGTCAGTTGTGGATTATGTGACGATGACTGATAGTACGAGTGAAATGCGGTTAGAGATGTTTGGGATGAGTGAAATTGGAGAATTAAGTGTAAAAGAGATGAAGACAAAGATAGAGAAGATGAAGAATGGAGGTTCAGCTGAATGGAATAGGGTGCCAGCAGATGTATGGGAATATCTTAATGAGAATGGATTGTGTGCACTAGTAAGGGGAATGAAGAAAATATCGAAAGGATAGTATAGGGTGCATGAAGACTGGAAAAAATGAGAACTTGCAGCTCTGTATTACAGGGGAAATAGAATGGATGTTGATAGTTACGATTGTTACGATTGTGAATGAATTAAATAGGCTACACGCGAAGGTCATGAATAGGAGATTGGAAAAAAAAGTTAGGGAGCAAGGTATTTTTTCATGTACTCAGAACGGGTTCGACAGTGGGAAGGCGAAGGCTCAAAATCTTGTTACCTTGAATTTTGTGATGAATCAAGAAATTTCAAAAGGAAAGAAGATGTATTTCCTATGTGTGAATCTTAAAGAAGCGTTGAACAAAATAGTAAGAGATAAATTGTAGGACAGAATGGAGAAAGTATATATA